>JAVKPL010001267.1:0-16203 GCA_032173675.1 Gastrolobium villosum | reverse complement strand
TGGTCCCAAATGTTTAGTGCATGCATAATATGGAAAAGACCAATTTTTTTCCACGTTAATTGTACCCATTTATCGGCAGTGTTGTTACTGATGTATATTGTTAGGGTTTTGTTAAATTGCTCTGATGTATACAGCCCTGTGTGTTTTTCAGATGGATGAATATATAGTAATAAGGTTTCATCATGGTGGTGTGTTGAAGAGAAATGATAGAGGTGTCCTAACATATTTAAATGGCAAAATAGATGACTTACCTGAAATGGATGCTGATTTTGTCAACCTCCGTGACCTTGATACTCTGTCAAGGGTTATGGATATGAGACATGTAAGCAAATGCTGTGGCGTATGCCAAACACAATCGATTTAGATGTAGGTCTAAGGCCTTTGAATACAGATAGTGATATTGTGGAGATGGTGAAGACTGCATTGATAAATGGGAAGTTCATAGAAATTTTTTGTGAAGATTGCATTGCAACCCCCAACTATGTTGCACTTGAAGATATTATTGCACCTGCACATATGGGTGGCAGTGATAGGCCTGCACATGAGGGTGGCGATGATGGGGAGGAGGATCAGGGTGGCAGTGATGGGGAGGAGGATGAGGGTGGAGATGGTGATGGGGAGGAGGATGATAGTGGAGATACTGACTCAGATGATAGTGTGGAGGAGACAGAGGAGTGCAAGGGGAAGGGTAAAGCTGTTGAAAAAAAAAGCAAAATAAGAATAAAGGGAAGGAAGTTGAAAATGTGGCAGGGGAGGACATAATGGAAGAGGAGGAGAAATCAATGTCTTTCGAGGAGGGTGGGTATGGGTATACCTCCGAAGAGTTGAACACGCCTCCTTCAAGTGGTGCTGAGGAGGATGAAAAGGAAGTAAATCCAAAGTTTAATGTGCATGAGGAGTTCGGTCATGTACACTTAGAACTGGGGATGGAGTTTGTGAGTCTTCAAGACTTTAAAAATGCTGTCAAAGACTACAGTATTGATCTAGGAAGACAATTTAAGTGGCTGAAGAATGCCATAGCAGCCATTTGTCACAAAAACGAGGCAGCCGAAAACTATGTCCATCAATGGCTTACAGTGGATGCATTGCATGCCACTTATGCACACACTTTAAACCCAGTGAATTCGGACAAGTATTGGCCTTCAACTGATGAACCCAAACCTCTTCCTCCAAAACTTAAAAGGCCAATTGGGCGTCCAAAGAAACATAGGAAGAAGGACCCAACTGAGGACCAAGGGAGCAGTACAAAGAAAGTAAAAAGGACATATACAGCCAAGTGTACTAAATGTGGTCAGACTGGACACTATGCCAAGAGTTGTAAGGGGCCACCAGCTTCCAAAACAGATAAAAGCCAAGCAAGACCACAATCTGTGAGTATTGGCTCTGATTCAGTAGATGAAATCCCTTTAAGTCAAGGAGGCCCTTCACAAGTTGTCCCTTCACAAGTTGGTAGTTCTCAGCCACAACAAGGCAACTTCAGAGGAGGCAGCCCACCTCCTTCAATTCCACAAGAAGCAAATGCAGTGTTGACAGAAGAGACAATGAAAGCAACAAGCAGTGGCACACGAAGCAGATTTTTGCACTTCATGACAACACCTGGTTTCAGGCCACCAAGGAGATCCTCAACAAAATGAGCTGCTGATGAAGAGGAACAAGGATATAAAGGAAATTTTTTGTAAATTCTGGCCATTTGTTTTTGGAGGCCTTATACAGTTATAATGTAATTTTTTTTGATTCAAGGCCATATTGTATTTATAGGCCTCACTTATGATTTCTAAACTATGTCCTTCTATTTGTAATGCACTACTGTTTGATGCATGTTTACTGGTTAGGTTGGTCATTTACCTGCCATATTTTCTTGTTACTGGTTTGTGCTGGCCAAATTTTTTGGTTACTGGCTAGAAATCTTCATGTTGCAGGTTTGTGCTGTTTAACTGGTTGCAGGTATAATTAAACAGATCATGACCAATTTTTGTGTGGTCAGGGACCAATAAGTGCCCCGACTATTTTGTCAGGGACCAAAACGACCCTCGAGAAAAATTGCCAGGGATCTAAATGGTCCTCGTGTTTTGCAATCAGTAACAAAATATGCATAACAGTATGCAACTTCTGTATCAGCAATTTCATGAGTTATGCATCTATATCAGTAGCAATATACAACAGTTTGTGATACAATGTGGCAATCTTTTATCCTTCAATCGATGCCTAACTGTGCAATAGTCCATACTAACAGAAACTTAGCATCCAGTACAACATTTCACCAAGGAACAAATATATGATGCCATCATAAAAAAGAGGAATACATTCAATGCTTTTTTATAATAGGCCATATGATAATACACACAAACAGATTGGCACTAACACATAATTTGTATAACATAAAGAAGGAGTACTCATTACAATTCACTGAAGGAAAAATACATTTGGGTCATTTGTTTTCACTTTTACCACGCTAACAACAAACATACAAATCATGATCACAACAACACAAGCACCTAAGAACCTAGCTGACCTATCAACTGTCCTAATTTTTTTGTCCATCCTATCTAACTCCTCCACCATCTTCAGGCATATGTCATTCAGTTTTCTTTCCTGTTGATGAAGCTTCATTCCTTGCTCAGTAATCTTCACATCTTGCTCTCTCATCATCATCTCCACATACTTCAACTTGAAGTTAATTTCAGCAACATCCAACTCCACAGTATGAATTCTTGCTTCTTCCAGCTCCATGGGTTCATTACACATGTCATCTACCCATCTAAAAAAATCACAAAAGGGCTTCTTCTCCTGCAAAAACAAAAAACCACGCTTACCAAGTGTTCAAACTCATTAAGGGGCAGATTACAAAGGAAATACCTTGAAATTAGGACAACCAAGGAAAGCCCTGTTTGGGTTCCTCTCAGTTTTGGAGGTATAGACAATACTTTGTCTCCCACATTTGCACCTCCGACCGGCGGTCCTTGTCATTGTTCTCCCCCCATTGCAGAACTCCCACTTGATCCCCCAATTCCATAAGAAACACTCATCTTCTCCCACGCCCAGAAATCCGGTTGAGGGCTGAATGTTGTTCGTCAAGTTTCACTCATCAAAGTGCAAACATTTTGGGGGCGTATTGCTGATTAGGGATTTGGTCATCAATTTGGGGGGATGGAGTTTCCATTTTAGGGTTCGATTTGCCTTCTATTTGGGGATTTTACACACGATTAGGGTTCATTATTGGGGTTGTTTCAACCCATTTGCTTTAAAACGTCGTCGTGCTCTCCATGGACAGGTTTGCAACCCATTTGGACGAAAACGGCGTCGTTCAGAAATTCCAGCGTGTCAACCATCCAGTCCGCGTCAGAAGATAACGTGCCACATGGGCACCGTTAGTTTGACCGTGACGGACGAGATGACAGAAGGACTAACGTGGCCCCTTTTTTATAATTTTATGGACCAATGTGGTCCTTTTTTATTGCCAGGGACCAAAAAGGCTTTCGTGAATATTGCCAGGGACCAAAAAGGGTGTTTACTCTAAAATAAATAATAAAATATAGGCCGACCTGTATGCTTATAGGCCCGACATGTATAAAAAAACATATGACCTATTTTCTAAATAAGTTTTTTTAAATGCTCAGGCCTATTCTATTTTACTATTTATAATAAGTCAAGTCTAACCTAATATAGGCTAGGTCGTGGTCCCTCTAAGCCGACCTAGCCCATTTACACCTCTGAGTAAAACTGCCGATATTACCTTTTCCCACACTAGTTACTAGTGTGTGGCTTAAACACATATCCATTATTTTACAAACATTACAAAAATATATATACAGGGTGCTGATGAGATAAATCTTTAACAACCCTAAAACTACTTTGTTTTGAGGATTGAGAAGGATATTTTAAAAGTTTTATTTGTTTCTTTGATATATGAATTTGAGAAAGATTATACTTACACTCTTTTTTTTACAACCTCTTACAAATGTATCTTATCACCGTTGATTTCCGTCAGTTAACTGTTATCATTTATTGTGAATTAATAATTAATTAATTAGTTTAATTTGTTAAAATAATAACCGTTTGATTGGCGGAAATCAACGGTGATAAAATATGGTTGTAAGAGGTTGTAAAAAAAAAGTTATAAATATAACCTCCCCTTATAAATTTTAACAAAATATCTTTCATTAATTCCCTCAAGTCAGTTTTGAAGTTGTTAGAGATAAATTTAAATTTACCTCGTGTGATATCACCCACAAATTCGTTTTTTATGTGAAGAATTTGCACAGCCTTTCTTTGTGCATCTATTTTTACCAATTAATAGTATATAACCTATACAATCTTTTTCACATAGATATTAAAATCTAAGGCTAAACAAATTATTATTATTTATTTTAGACAGCATATTACAAAAAATATATATATATATATATATTTTACACAGTATGTTACAAAAGAAAAAAAAATCCAGTCACCTATTCTTATTTTTATGACAAATCTATATAGAGGAGGAAGGAGATATGGACAACGAACTTCGCAAAGGAGAAGGAGTAGAAAAGGATGACCCACTGGAAGGAGGTAAAGAGGATGTGAAAATAGTAACCCGCAAGAGAGGCAAACAAAATTAGGGGTGTTAATGGGCCGCGTGGAGCCGAGCTTTAATCTTAATGGGTCAAGCCTGTATTTAATCGTGTCCGACTAGCCTTAGCCTGTTACCTGTCACGAATATAATATTGGCCTGTGGCCTGATTTATTTACAAAAAATTAAAACCTGTGTGAAGCCTGTCTTAGCCTGTTAGCATGTTAAAGAATAAAAATAAGAGAACAGAATTCCATAAAAAATCAATTTCCAGATAGAAACATTAGCTTCCAATTTGCAGCAATAATTTACAAAGTCTACAATAAATAAATAAAAATTAAAGTGAGAGAAGATAGATAACAGGTTATATTATTTTAGCCCATTATAAAAAAAAATGCCAACAAAAATAAAATAAAATAAAAAATAAATTGACACAAACAAGCAGTGCACAGTGGAACGAATGAGTTTTTGTGGGTTTGTTTGTGTGAAGGAGGATGAAGGATAATATAGAACAACACTAGTAATTCCTTAAATTCAATATATATCCAAATAGCATAATATAGAACAAAATCATTCAAAAAGTTTGTTAAACCAATAAAATGGGTAAAATAAATTGATGAGAGAGAGTTATTACAAGTGATATAAAAAATATAAATAAATATTTATATACTAGGCTAGCCTGAGAGGCTCTAAGGCCGAGCTTCTGAATTAGAGCCTGAGGCCTTTTTATTAAATGAGCTTTTATACAAGTCCAAGTCTGGTTCCAACACGAATTTTTATTAAACGAGCTCAAGCCTTTACGAGTCGAGTCAAAGGCCCCTAGCTCAATTACCATCCCTAAACAAAATGTTGGAGAAAAAGGCTAGGGCACAAGAAGGTAAGACGAAAATAATACCAGGGAATGCCTTTAGAGTCTAGAGACAAACAACAACATAGTGCGTTAGAGCCGGGAGCAAAAATTTCATTGGCGCCTAATTATATTTTATAAAATTAAAAATATCTCATATATTTTTATTTCTTGTAAAAAATTTAAATAGTTATTGTTTTAACATGAATAAGATAATTAATTATTGGTTAAAAGAAATGACTGAATAAATAATTGTACTCTATAAATCTAGAAACGTTTTATATATATATATATATATATATATATATATATATATATATATATATATATAGGGTTTATCATATATCGTTTAACATGACCACAAAAAATTTCCTACACACACAATATTTTGTGGGGCCCACAGCAAAAAAAAATTCTGGCACGTAAAATTAATCTCTATAACATTACACCTATGTTGCACCAACACCGACACGGGACACGGGATATGTAACATCCCCGTCTCGAGCCGGTTCAAACAACATACATATGATACAAACAGAAACAGCGGAAGACTTAACTTACGAAAATACGAGCTAACTTTTCCTTCTTTTTTTTAAAAAACTTCATTCACATGACATATCACATTGCATACTTCTTCTAATTTAATTCTTATTGGACGGAGACGAAAATCGGACGGAGACGAAAATCGGACAGAGTAACCTCTGTAAATTGGACAACTGGGGATTTGCAAATCCCACTCTCAAGATATCCTGATAGACAATTTCTACAATATATATTTTCAGACATACCAGATATCCATATAGGATCATATACCCATTCATGGGCGCATGCATAACTTGGCTCCGTGCCACTATGTCTAACAGCATGCAATTTCAGCACATTCATATATCTGAATATACAAATGAACATGCATCAAATATGAACACATATACAAAACATATACGCATCATATATTGTATAATGGATCAAACATCATGATCACCAAATGAATAGAACACTATACAACAATATATGTTCTCCAAAAATAACATCTATAATAAATAGTAGCCTCCGCCTACCCAGAACTCCATATCCTCATACTAGTACCTCTAGCCACGGGTAGTGTCCTTGTCCCATGAGGGCTCTTCAATTAACTGTGTTCCTGAAATCATATCCCCAAACGGGGTTAGAGACGAATCTCTAGTAAGCTCCAGGTTTATAGAGAACTCTCCATACCCTGGGCTCACTTCCTGCATGACAGTCAGATACATAATATACAGATACAACATATAGCAGATATCATAACTAAGCAGAACATATAATCATATCATAACAGAGACGTGCGCCGTCATTTCCAAGGGATGACCCCAAGCGAAAATCAACGCACATAACAAATATCTTTTACAAAATCATCACAATACTCACATCAGAACGAAACATGTTATCTCAGAGACGTACGCAATCATTCCCAAGGGATGACCCCAAGCGGAAATCAACGTACGTGTTCCCAAGGGATGACCCCAAGCGGAACCAGAACATATCGTAGGCGTACATCGTCAATCTCAGGGAAACCCCAAGAAGACATCAGTGTACATAGGATCAATGGCCAAAGATCATCACATAACTGAGGTGTACACAATCAATCCCAAGGGAGGACCCCAAGCGGAAAGCAGTGCACAACGGAAATAGAGTAACTCAGAGGTGTACACTGTCAATCTCAGGCAAAACCCAAGAAGACATCCGTGTACCAAAAGTCAATACAGAAATCATATCATAATCAGTCTTATCATATCATATCACATCATGTCATATCATGTCATATCATATCATCTCATATCATCATATAGCTCTATATGAATGCATCTATATCATATATCTCATATATATCATACAACCTGACCACAATCCGTACACTATGGCGGAACACAAAGTAGGAGCGAACCTCATAAACATAAAGCTTACCTCTCGGAGCTTTACAATTTGCTTACTTGAAGAACAAGCTACTTATCTTGCTCCATGAGAATCCAAAAGTTCACAATCCCTAGGCACACCTAGAGAAGGAATTCAACACAAACTCAATAAAATGATATAATGCCATGTAAATATACAAGACACACACTTTATTGTTTATTTTCTTTTTACTTAATCATATTAAGTCATGAGTGGGTGGTTCTTTGTTCAACAAATTCCCACATATTCACTTAGTCTTAGGATAGTCCCAAAAGGCCCTTAGAACACTCATTACTCCTCTTAGCACTTAAAAGTCTATTTTTCCCAATATAAAGCAGAATGCCCATTACAAAGGAGCTATAAGATTTCTCTTTGTCTAGTGCCTAAACCCAAGCTTAGCCGCCTATATAAATTATTTTACGCATAAGAGTATGCTCTCTTTGTAAAACAGTAACTCATAACACATACTTCCTTTGTAAATGGCTAATAGGCACATAAAGGAAATCATTCCAACTTCATGATTCCAATGCTTTAGTCCATCAAATTCAAGCTTATCACACACCTCTAATCCAAGATTCATTAATTCGTATATTCGGTACTGTTCATCTCTACATTACTATTCATGCATATGTCACTATTCACATATACAACACTATTCAAAAATACGGTATCTTAAATTTTTTCTTATTTTCACCGATCAAATTCAATTCTCTATCATTTCCTCCAAAGGAGCATATAAAAATTCAATATGTATAGCAAGTTATTATTCATTATTCATCCAAGTTACTATTCACTATTCATCCAAAACTATAAATCCAGATCTACAACAAAAACTCAATCAAAACGGAGTATTCTTACCGTAGATTTGTTCCTCAGGTTTCACACTTCAACTTTAGTTTTGGAACGGATGAATTTCGTTAACTCTAGCTCGAGTTATGATCCTTGGAAGATTTTGGATCAAAAACCCATTCTCCTCTCCCTCTCTGTTGAACGCATGAAGAAAGACGGAGGAATAGTGCATTTTTTTTTTTTGAAACTTCACTATATAGGTCACGTTAAATTCAACTGGGTAAATGTTTATCTATCTACACACCTCCATTCATTACTAAACTTTACCCAATGGACTAGAATATTTTTCTAGTCATATTTCTAACTTTACTTTCACTTTTTGGATAACTTTATTTACCCGCATTTTTACCACTTAACTGACATTTTAACTCTTTTTTTCACCAAATATGACTTTATTTCTTTTAGTTCTAATTATTCTTCCATATTAAATCCACATCTACTAGTGAGGGTTATTATAGGATACGACACAACACGACACTCCGACACGTTAATTCTAAAAAATGTTAAATTTCGACACGTTAGGACATGTTTAGATATTATATAATATTTTTAATTTATGTAGTGTATATTATATTTAGTATTCAATAATTTAATAAAAAAAAACTAAACTTATAATAACCTTCAATTTTGTAAAGAAATATAATATATCCCAAATCTTTATATTAAACTCAATAAAATCATAATCGTAATCTAACGAATCTAATAGTTGGAACTCAAGATGCAAGGCAACATAAAATTTAAACTTTTTTGAGTCTTTGCAACGAGTATTGGAGTGTCGAGAAGTGTCGGAGTATCGTTGAGTGTCGAGAAGTGTCGGACACGACACGTTAGGATTTTTGAAGTGTCGATGCTTCATAGGCTGCAACTTTCCTAACTACACTAATCTTTACTATATCTCAACCTGAAGAGGTAACGTTAGCATGAATCTATTATCTTGGCGGATTGATTTAACTAATGTTTCATGAACTTGATTTTGTAGAGGCAAGCATATACCGGAAGAATGAGGCCTGCAACTTTGATACTCTTTATGTTGAGTATGTCACTATGCTTGGATGCGTGCGCAAGAAGGCCTCCACGGATGAAATGAAAATGAAGAATGAACAGCTTCCAAACCAAGAAGATGAAAACAACAATCCGGGTTATGGGTATGGTGAAAGCAGTGTGAGTAATCACCACCACATCCCCAGGAAGGAATTCAACAACAATGGTGGTGGTGATGATAAAAACAAAGATGGAAGTAGCTAATAAAATTACTGTTATATATATTCTTGCTGTTTGAGGCAGAAGATATGGTTCATTAAGGTCTAGAATTTAAATAAAAGATGCCTTGCCTATGAAGTTGCAGAGTTGTGGCTTATAATATGGTCCGAACAGTGAAATATAAATATTTTGAATGTTCTCCTATATGTAAAATATTATCATATATAAGTATTTACCCATTTCGTATCACATGTGTGACGCATATGTACTAAGAGTTCTAAACCTCTATATTAGAAATTCTCGCACTCAAAATATGCATACAACCGATTTTTCCAACTTGCATAGAAATTTGCAAAATTAACCTTGAACAGAGAAAAAGTGCTAATCTAATACTAGAAGCAATACAAATTTGTATTAAACTTTTCCTTTTTAATAATATTAACTGTTGTGTAGTGAAGGTAGGAAATAAACTTGGTATTTTGATTGTGTTACTATTATATTCAAAAGAAGCCTTTAAATAGGCAAACCAATACAAAGGCTACGTACTCTTACAAACAGAATCTCTAAGATCCTAACAATCTCCAATATCTAAACTCCTAATTACAAACAGAATCTCTAAGATCCTAACAATCTCCAATATCTAAACTCCTAAACAAATATTATCTATAATTACAAACAGAATCTCTAAGATCCTAACAATCTCCAATATCTAAACTCCTAATATCTAAACCAATTAACAATCTCCAATACTCCCCCTCAAGTTGGAGCATGTAAGGATGAAATGCCCAACTTGGGAAGAAATCCAAGGAACGTGCGCTGTCCTAAGGCTTTGGTGAACAGATCTGCAAGCTGGGCAGAGGAACGAACATGAGCAGTAACTATGGTATTTGCCATGATATGGTCACGCACAAAATGACAATCCAATTCAATATGTTTCGTTCTTTCATGGAAAACTGGGTTTGCAGCTATATGTAAAGCTGCCTGATTATCACAAAATAATTCCATAGGAGTCGAGTGAGAGACACCAAGGGCGGCAAGGAAGGATTTAAGCCAAACTAGTTCTGCGGTAGCGGCTGCCATTGATCTGTACTCCGCTTCGGCTGATGAACGAGAGACAGTTACTTGTTTCTTCGTTTTCCAAGAGATTGGTGAACTTCCCAACATAATAAAGAAGCCGGTAAGAGATCTTCGAGTGAGGGGACACGACGCCCAGTCTGAGTCGCAGTATGCATGGATTTTAAGATCACAATCTGAGCGCAAAAGGAGGCCCTGTCCAGGATTTAGTTTAACGTACCTGAGGACCCGTATGACTGCTTCGAAGTGTGCTTGTTTAGGATGCTGCATAAATTGGGAGAGGATATGAACCACATAGCTCAAGTCTGGCCTTGTAATGGTAAGGTAAATTAACTTCCCAATCAGTCTCCTATATCGTTCAGGGTTCTCACATGCTGGCCCTTCCTCCAAAGCCAGGCGATGATTTTGCTCGATAGGAGAATGTGATGGTTTGCATCCACTAAGACCTGCCTCAGAAAGAATGTCTAAAGCATACTTTCGCTGACATAAGAACAAGCCCTTCTTGCTACGGGCAATTTCGATACCCAAGAAGTATTTCAAGTGTCCCAGATCTTTGATTTTGAAGCACCGATTGAGGTAGGCTTTCACGTCACTGCATGCTTGTGTGTCATTTCCTGCCAAGATGATATCATCTACGTACACTAAAAGGGCCAAGAAAGTGGCTCCTCTTTGAAGTGTAAACAGTGTGTAGTCCGCTCTTGATTGGACAAAACCATACGTTGTCAAGGATGTGCTCAGTTTGGAGAACCAGTTTCGCGGAGATTGTTTCAAGCCGTAGAGAGATTTGTCAAGACGACATACCTTATTGTTTGAACCATTGCTGAAACCTGGTGGAAATCGCATGTAAACTTCTTCGCTTAGATCGCCATTCAGGAAAGCGTTGTGCACATCAAGTTGGTGTAAGTCCCAGTTTTTAGCAGCTGCTACTGACAGCAGCGTCCGAACACTCACCATCTTCGCAACGGGTGCATACGTCTCGCTGTAGTCTTCTCCAGCAATTTGATGGTTTCCGGCGATCACTAGTCGTGCCTTATAGCGTTCCACAGTTCCATCAGATTTATATTTAATTTTGTAGACCCATTTGCTTGGAAGAGCATGTTTTCCTGGAGGTAATTCAGAGATGTGCCAAGTGCCATTATCCTCCAATGCATTAATTTCTAATCTCATGGCCTCCACCCATCGTGAGTCATTCATGGCTTCGCGAAAGTTTTTAGGTTCTTGACCTGCATCGATGGCTGCAACAAAAGCTCGATGTTGCGCAGAAAAATTATTCAAACTAACATAATTACTCATTGGATACTGAATACCTGAGGCGAGATTGGTGTGGACGGTGGGAGGTGAATGTGTTTCAGCCATATGACACGCGTAGTCCTGCAGGTAGGAGGGCGGCTTTCGTGCACGTGGTTGACGTTGAGGAGAGGAGTGCTGCACTACATGTTCCGTTGTAATCGGACGATCTTCTAATGGAGGCTGGAAAGCTGTTATATCAGGACTTTTTTCCAAACGAGAGTCACTCCCCCTTTCCTCCGAAACTGGTTCCTCAAGAATTGGAAGTTCAGAAGGTTGTTCTCTCACCATAGTCTCCTTGTCGATTGCGGGTTGTGCTGGAGGTGAGTTAGGCACAGGCTCATCTCTTGGTTTGGCTTGAAATGGGAATATATTTTCTTGAAAGGTAACATCCCTTGATACAAATCGTTCTTGTGTTTCCAAATCCAGCAATCTCCAACCTTTTTGTCCAGTGGGATACCCAATGAAGGCACAACGTCGTGACCGTGAGGCAAATTTGTCATGAGGTTTGGGTCGGGTGTTAGCATAGCACAAGCATCCAAATGTGCGCAAGGTACTGTAATCTGGTGCTTCTCCATTTAGTACTTCATGAGGTGACTTTCCTTGAAGGATTTTTGTGGGTGTTCTGTTGATCAAATGCGCTGCAGTGAGGACGCTTTCTTCCCAGAATTCAACTGGCATACCTGCATGAAAGACCAATGCTCTTGCCACATTAAGTATATGTCTATGTCTCCTTTCTACCCTACCATTCTGCTGTGGTGTATAGACACACGTGGTTTGCTGCAAAATTCCTTTCTCACTAAGGAGCCTCATTATTTTATTGGATTTGAATTCCGTCCCATTATCAGAACGTATTGTTTTCACACTCTTACCAAATTGATTAGTTACCATAGCCAGGAATTTACTTACTCGATCGTAAGTTTCACTTTTGTCTGCCATCATATATACCCACAAACTCCTACTAAAATCATCCACAATAGTTAAAAAATAATGAGCACCGGAGAAAGAAGAAGTCTTGTAAGGTCCCCAAGTATCACAATGCACTAAATGAAAACAATCCTTACTTCGGGAATAGCTTAAAGGAAACACAGATCGAGTTTGCTTGGCACGTTGACAAACTTCACATGCCTTATTAATTACATCTTTATTCAAAACAAAATTAAATTCTGGAATCAAAGATAATGCTTGATATGACGGGTGTCCTAGCCTGTTATGCCACAACTCCACAGATTTTCCTGCTCGAACTGTTGAAGCTGAAGCACGCGTGGACTGAAACACATATACTCCATCACTAAGTTCACCCAAACCAATCTCCCTCTTCAGCATTAGGTCCTGCAAAGAACAACTTTTATCAGTAAACGTCACTATATTTCTGTTGTGTTTCAACAATTGCGAGACGGAAATCAGGTTACATCTCAATTGAGGCACATATAACACATTTTCCAGATCTAATTGTCCATCAAGTACAACAGTTCCTTCCTTTTTTGCACACGTGACAGATCCGTTTGGCAAGGTTACACACAAAGGTTGAATATTTGTGATTTTTTGTAAAAGGTTTAAGGACCCTGTCATGTGACGAGAGGCTCCACTGTCCACAAGCCATTGGATATGAGTATTCTTACCAGAGAGTTTTTCACTTGATGACCGTGGTTGATCGATCAGTGCCATCAACTTGTTGACAATTTCTGGTGTCAGCATCGAGTTTGTAGTGACCTGCTGCGGGGTGTCAGATGGCTGAGACATCACACTTTGGTTGTTATCCCAAGTCACCGCTGCATGCGCATGCTCCTGCATATAACGTCCCCCCGAACGTCCTCTTCCTCGCCCTCGTCCACCGGTTCTATTTGGTGGGAATCCAATGATATTCCAGCACTTGGAAGGATCGTGGTTAGTTTTTCCACAGTGAGGACATGGGAACCGTTCAGTCTGTTTCTCAAATGGCACACGTTGTCGTTCAGTCTGTTTCTCAAAGGGCACACGTTGCACTTTTTTCTCCATCTTCTCCTTGGATTCAACACGCGATGCATAGCCCACCACGTTCGCTCTTTCTTCTTGATTACGCGCTATGTTACGGTGAGTTTCTTCTTGCGTAACTGTGGCATACACTTTGTTCACAGAAGGCAGGGGCGAGCTATTCAATATTTGTGACCGTAAGTTGCCAAATATGGTTTCGTCCAAACCCATAAGAAATTGGTAGACTCGGTCATGTTCCCTCTCTTCTTCAGTCTCCTTCGCGTATGCACATTTATCTCCATATGCACACGCCTTGCGAGCTTTGCTCCCTTCAAGCTCGTCCTATATTCCTCGCAGCTTTGTGTAGTATTCTCCCACACTGCTGCCAAGTTGTTTTATATTAGCCAAACTCGTTTTGAGCTGGTACTGACGGGAGAAATTTTCCACAGCATACCTTTCTTTTAGGTCGTCCCAAAGATCCTTCACCTCATCAAAGCATTTGATGAATGGTTGGAGCTTTGGGTCAATGGTGTTGTGTATCCAGCCATTGATCATCGAGTTACACATCTCCCAAGCTCGCCATTCTTCTGCGTCTTCCTCGTCTGGTTTCTTCACGACTCCGGTTATGAATCCCAACTTATTTTTGGCCTTAAGTGCGTTTTTCATGAGCTTAGCCCAATTTTCGTAGTTGGCCTCTCCGCGCAGCAATACAGTTGTAAGCAAAATGCCTGGGCTATCTGAGTTTGCCAGGTGATACGGGGACGCCGGGTCCGACGGCTTCAACTTGCTGGCTCCTTCTCTGGCCATACTCGTAGGGCTAGCTTTCACACTTGTCTACACAAACTTTGCGGAAAGCGTGGTTTATCAGGAAGGCTTTGATACCAAAATAAACTTGGTATTTTGATTGTGTTACTATTATATTCAAAAGAAGCCTTTAAATAGGCAAACCAATACAAAGGCTACGTACTCTTACAAACAGAATCTCTAAGATCCTAACAATCTCCAATATCTAAACTCCTAATTACAAACAGAATCTCTAAGATCCTAACAATCTCCAATATCTAAACTCCTAAACAAATATTATCTATAATTTCAAACAGAATCTCTAAGATCCTAACAATCTCCAATATCTAAACTCCTAATATCTAAACCAATTAACAATCTCCAATAGTAGGTCTATATTCCTCAAAAGATAAAGCATTTCGCTATATGGATGCTCTTGGAGACTGTGATATAGACCAAATCTTTATAAGGTATCACCGTACATGCTTTCTCAGGTATTGTTCAGATAGGGGGAATATCCAAGGGCTTGATGACTCTAGAGTAACAGTTCAAAAAATGTATGAATCAAGATGGTTCTTCAATGGGAGAATAGAGGTTTATATGGGAAGCCACTATGATTGGTTTAGTGGCAAGGTATTGAGGTAGTTTGCATAGTCATAAATTCAAACCTCAACATTCACATTGTATATATAAAAAAAGATTTATATAGGTGATAAATATTTTCAAATGATAAAAGAAAAGAGTGGTAACCATTTGTCGAATACCTTACCATGAAGATGGGTATTATTGTGCATGGGTATTATTGTGCGTACTATGGTATGTGAAGGGGAGTGAAAATCTTATTAGGTGAAGTCTATGTACTTATTATGAGAAGACAAGAAAGTGACCCCTTAATAGGTCTTGCCAGGCCAACTTATGTATATTGGGTTTCGAATGTCAGTCCTAAACAAATACAAATAGCACCAGGGTTTAAAACATATACGATATGATATGATTTTATCCATCCCACTAGCATCATACTTTATTTTGGATAAAACACAGATATCTTATGAGAGACAATCATGTTCGAGTTGAGGGATTAGTTCTCCCAAGGGGAATTTTTTACATTTATCTTAGTTAAATGAAATCAAATATATATTACTTAAACAAATCCCTTGTCATATTTATCTTTCTATTTAAGAACAGGTTTTACGCACTATCATTTCTTTCAATTGAATCAATGATTGAAAACATTAGCATTTATTTTTAGTTACCAAATTATATATAAATTAGTACTAAAAGACGCCAAAATATTAGATACATGAGGATCAAACACGCTTTCATATTTAAATTGAGATAAATATACAAATTGCAGTGACTAAAATCAATATGGGCTAAACTGTAGGTTAAATGACCAGAGTCCTCACAATGATTTTTATCTAAAATAGTCTTTTCCCAATAACCAAATTGCAACAGCGGATATTGATTTTTTTAAAGGAGGAGGAATTAGCGATCCCAAATTTATATCAATCAACGTAACCAATACCCCTGAATCAGGTGGAATTTCCCTATTTAGTCCACATATAAATTTGGACAGAGCATTTCATCATTTGATATAGTTGAATAACAATTTTAATGGGCATCACACTTAAGCTTGCCTCATTCGATGACAACCCCACCATTATATTATTTGAAGTTGACTTCCCAATTCCCAATCTCATTAGCCATACCATTCTCATGCCCTATAAAA
>JAVKPL010001266.1:0-160588 GCA_032173675.1 Gastrolobium villosum | reverse complement strand
GATCAATACATGATGGGTTTTCTAAAGAAGCTAGGTTATATATGCAAACTAGTTACATTAAATGTTGTATATCCTTTGTCGTTTGGGTCCGTTTGCATATAATAGTGTGTTTTTTTTCGCAGGATATATTGCAAATAAAGACTACTTTGATGCCGCGTATGCAGAGTTCCGCAGCATTAGTCCAGAAGTCGCTGCGTGGATTGAGGCTGTTCCAAAAGAGAAATGGACTCGGAGTTACGACGAGTGTGGACGAAGATATGGTCACATGACAACTAACTTGTCTGAATCAATGAACAGGGTTTTCAAGGGGGCGAGGAACATGCCAATAACTTCTTTGGTAAAATGCACATATAGTCCACTTGCTCGTTACTTTTTTAAAAGAGGGTGTAAAGCACAGAAAGATGCTGAGATTGGAAAGCGTTTCTCAAAAACTATTTCAGAAGCAATGATAAAGAATAGTGAGAGGGCTACATCGATGCGTGTTCGGGAATATAACGTGGCGCACACCTCATTTGAAGTCGATGACCAAGGAAATACATTTTGGGTTAACCTCAGTGATGGGAAATGCCAATGTGGTAAGTTTCAAGCATTCAAAATTCCGTGTAGCCATGTTATTGCATCATGTAAGAAGGTAGCCCTTGATTTTGAGCAATACGTGGATCCGGTGTTCTCTGTAAACTCCATTATGCATGTCTACTCTTCTCTATTTCTGCCGATTGGTAGTGAAGATGGAATTCCCCCACATCCCGGACCAAAGCTTGTTCCTGATGTCTCAATTATACGTGGACAGGGGCGTCCTAAATCTACACGTATTCGTAATGAAATGGACGAACTTGAGGACCAACCAAGTTCTAGCCGAACTAAATGCAGTATATGTAAGATGGCCGGACATAATAGGCGTGCATGTCCTACAAGACGCATATCAAATTAATGTGTTGTAATGTTGGCAATATTTTATTATAATATCGTGCTCTGAGTTTATGAAACTACTTAACTACTGACACACATGACAACATAATAGTAACCAGGAAAGGTGCAAAAATGGAGATATAATTCGGACAGCATAACAACAGAAAAATGGACAATCCAAGGAATCGCATCCCACACTTTAAAACCTAGTGTACCTGATATGCAATAATCAACAGTCCAAATACATATCAACCATGTCCATATTGGAAATATCGTTTACCACATAAAGTGCAGTCTACCGAACTAAGGATGAAACCACACATGAACCAAAGAAATCAGTAAAAATAGTAATGCATAAGTACAGTCATCCATAAACACATCTCAAATGCATATATAGGGTTTCACATGCTATGATGGTGGAGTATAAGTAGGCCATGGTCTGGAACGTGCATCACGTTCAGGGTTCCTGCGAATGACACCACCCACTCTCTCTGCATCAGGATCGTGCCTAATATCGAAATCCTCTGCTACTGCCTGTAGAAAGTCGTCCTGCGTGTCCTGTCCTGACTGATGTTGACTAAGAGACGAACGCGATGTTTCCCCATGAACGTACCCTCCTGCAGCATCACTACTACATTGGGTCCTGTGATACGCACCGAATGCTGACAATCCATGTACCGGATGATAGGAACTGAACCCTGCCAATGGTGGAGGTCGCGCACTCTGCTCAACTGGGTGCTCATCCACTGATATGAGGCAGGAAACTGTGTTTGAGAGTGTGGAGGCAAGTAATGATCAGAACCAAATGACATATGCATAGGCATCTGTACGGGCATCTGCATAGGCATATGTGGAGTCATCTGTGTGGACATCTGCGTAGGCATCTGCATAGGCATTTGTGTGGACATCTGCGTCGGCATCTCTGTGGGCATCTGCGTAGGCATCTCTGTGGGCATCTGCATAGGCATCTCTGTGGGCATATGCGTAGGCATCTGTGGCGGAAACCACTGAATAGGAGTAAACGCCATAGTGGGCCACATGGGTGGTCTATAAACACCAACGGCTCGTGGCCCACCTGCTGGGATGTCATATGACTGGTGCTCAATGCGTGGTCGTCGACGAAAAATGCCCCTACCCTCCTTCGCATGAGGTGGTACATTTATCTCTAGATCAGGTACCTCAACTAATAGCCCAGATGGTGCAATTGGGCCAGGCTCTGCAACACGGCTGAATTCTCCCTCTGCACGCAGTAACTGCTCACACACCTCTTGCACCTGACGTTCATCGCGCTGAGCACTCATCTGGGGAGTTTGCATCCACCATATCCACTCGACTCCGTCAACCTGTATCACGAAACATAGTAATTTATTAAATTTAACATGACAACACAATACCATGAATCAAAAGTATGAAACTACGATTGCAAGAACAACAACGATACGTACAACATGGCCTAACTTTGCGACCTGCCTCGTCATGAACCGTCGAGTGTGACTGAAGTACCAGGTCATGTACTCGGAGTTTGGAGACATGATACCCTCCCACGCGTCGCCTATCTCAATACGCTCGTGTCTAGTGTTCCACAAATGTATGTGGACGACCATCTTCGCTTCCCAATTCTCACTTATCTTACCCCGTAACGTAAGATCATTTGCACCTCTCAACCGACCAGCAGGTCTAGGGATGTGTTGCTGCATGCCAAATTGCCGCATGCAACGGTCAAGCTGGTGCATCTCCACAATGTGGAAGGCGAGTACAGGTGTAACAACCCTCCACAAGTTCTGCATATGAGGATTTGCACCGAGAAACTCATAGCCAACCTATGGCTCCCACACAACCTATAAGAAGCCAATATTTGTAAGCCACATAATACTATATAATAGGATGCAAATGAAAACCAACTAAATTAATCATTCGCACATTGTTTCTAGCCATTGGATCAAGCTCAATCCGATAATCCTTCAGGTGAAATTGGTGTCGCCGCGATACGACATTGTTAAACCTACAAATAATAATACAACAAACCACACAAATGAATGATTGGAAAATGATACAAAAAAATTTAACATGATGGTGAAAACAAATGTTATTGTATACCGTCGTCCATAGTGATCGGCTGGGTCACTTGGTAGTGGAATAGGCGGTGCTATGGTAGGAAATCTGCTCCACGCCCATATCTGCAACAACAATGTACAACCCCCAATATCACTGGCCCTTGAAGATGTTGCCTGACATAGTTCACGGAAAAGTACTGCGAGTACCGCAGATCCCCAACTATACATACTGGTATCCTCAAAGTCCCCATCTAATAGCTGAATGTACCGACGAGCGACTACTGAACTTGACTTGTCACATAGCAAAAATCCTCCGAATAGACGCATAAGATAGGCACGAGTGTACCTAATTTGTCCCTCGGGAGTACCTGAATGAGCAGCCCATTGACCCCAATGTTGAGTCAACCAACCCATCTTAAGGTTCCCACCGTCCAAATCGGCTGCAAGTGGAGTTCTTCCCATGTACTGCGTGATTACGTCCTCCCAGTTCCCATGGGTATAGCTAGAAACCACCCGACCCTCAGTGCGTAAACCTAAAATGGCCTCAACATCCTACAAAGTGACAGTCATCTCTCCAACAGGCATGTGAAATGTGTGAGTCTCTGGCCGCCACCTCTCCACCAGTGCAGTAATCAGCCTATGGTCAATCTGCCAACAATCATTTAAGTAAAAAAAATATAAAGGTCGTTATTATTGGTAACTTGTAATAAATAAAATAAAATTCATAACTGAAACATACCGGTATTCTTCTCATGCGAGCCGCATGCCAGAAACCTGCACGCATCAAGTGTTGCTGCAGGTCTTGGGGGATGTCATATGGGTTATGGACATCCCTAATTCCCCTACCCTCTGAGGCTCGTCTAACTCTCAGAGACTTTAAATGTCCCTCATTCCACACCACCAGCGATCTGTGACATTGCTGCACATCTTCATCTAGTACACCCCACTCTTTCGGACCGGGGTCAATGCGAGGTCCATGACCAGCCATTTAACTAACAACAATTTGCAAAATTTATCAATAAATAAATGGACTACATAATTAAGCCACTATTACAATTACTATTTAATAAAATATGTCTGCAAATATAATTACAACAAAATTAGGAAATAATTATAATGTATTTACTACTGTACTATAAAGTCTATTGTCGAAGTTATTAATTTTGGCAAATATACAGTAATTAAATGATCGGAATGCGGTTTTCATGGTTAGTATCTTTTTGTAACATTGTAATGTTAATAAATAATTTTGTATACCACACAAAAAAAAAATTGTATAAAGAATTTAATTGCATGTATTTAACTAATTCAATAAATTGTAATGGCTATTTCGTTACTTTTTTAGTTGTTATTAATTTAACTTAATATTTTTTTAAGGTTTTATTCATTAACATATAAACTGCAATTATATATTTATTCAAACAATTATTATGATTTCCATAAATAAAAATTGTAATAATTATAAATATATTAAATCAAAATTACTATTTCAGATTCATGTTTAAAATTTTCAATGTTAAAAACTTAGTTTCCTTGTTATAAAAAAAAAAATTAGTTTCCTAACATGGATTATAAAGCATTGTAAATTTAAATTTGATTACTATTAATTAAAACACTAATTAAAATTACTACATAATTATTACATTAATTAATGTTTACCAAAAGCCAAATTACATTGATTACTAATATGTTAGGAATAATTTTTTGATGCCTAAAGTTTCTAAAAAAAAATTCTCCGTTAATGCAGAATATTTTAAAATTTAAAAGAAAATTAATAACATGATTGTTATTTAATTATGACATTAATGATGACTAAGTTAACATACATTAACATATAATACAACAATACTACTAATTATATAATTTGCTTAATATTATTAATTAATTTATTAGTTAGGCAAAACAAATGGGTCAATTTATTAGTTAGGCTAAACAAATTGGCCAATTTACTCGTAAGAGATTAAAAAAAAAAAAGTTACTCAGTTTTTTTAACAGATCCATGATAACAATTTCATCTCCAAATGAATACCATGAAACACTCATTAATTAAAAAACACATGCAAAAAAAAATACCACATGTAACATCAAACGGTGGTCCCCAAAAAAAATAAAAAACACCAAACATGTGGTCCCCGCAAAAACAAACAAACTAGATTTACCTATAAATAATGCAAATACATAACACAATAATCTCTAAAAAATAATACTACACAGATATAAAAATAACAAGGTAATATAAGCAAGGTTCAGAGAGTAAGGAAAACCCGACCCTCTCGTGCGCACTTTGCTCCGGACCAACAGACTGGAGAAGGAAATTTGGTTGTTTTGCTCCACAACCGACTTGCAAAAATGGAGGAACCGGGTTACAGGTTACGAAGAAGAAGAAGAAGGTAGTTTGGATAAGAAAGGAGGGCTGTGAATTCACGTGGAGGACTCCAAAAGCGGATTCCAAATGAATATGGCAATAAAGATGGCGGGTTCAAATTGCAATGGAAGCTGCCAGGGAAAGTGACGGGTCTCTGCCAATCAAAGTGGAGCAGCCAATCAAAGTGGCGGGTCTCAAGTGATGTGGCACGGTGCATGTGTGTCTCGCCAACTGATATGGCGGGACTGAAGAAAAATCCACTGATCTCATCTTTGTATGTGGCGGGACTGATCACGTCAGTCAAATTTACACGTTTGACTGCTCTACTCTCGTTATTCTTTACAAATATGTTTTAACATGGAGATACTTTTCAAAAATAACACTAGTACGGATTTTTTGCCCATCCTTAATAGGTCAACCGATTCAACCAGTGACTCAGTAGTTGAATGAATGACCTAGCAACTTAGTACCCCGACTGGTTCAACAATTGAGCCAATTTTAATAACATTGCTTTTAACCACTCAATGATTTGAGTTATTAAAATAAGGTTCTTGAGTTTATTGGGTTCAAGTGGGGTGTGTTCCAAAATCAATTAATTCCGGGCCTCACCAAATTTTGCCAAATTGTAAATTTGTCCCAAAACTTTTAATATTTTAACTTTTGTCTTGAAAAGTGACTTAGCTCAAAATTATATTTTCACCTAATATTAGCCCCTTAATTACACATTAATTCCTAATTTTTTAACTTAATTATTTGAGTTATTACACCTATATTAAGGAGAAAGATTAATATAGTAAAAATTTAAAAAATTATCCAAATGATATAGTTTATATAATTTGGAAACTATTTGCCAAAATGATAGATTTAGTTACTTTTGAACATTTTTTTAACTTTAGAATTGTATTTTTTCTTAATTATTATAGCTTTATTAAAAAAAATTATTCAAAATCATTACAACTCTCTCTCTCTCTCTCTCTCTCTCTCTCTCTCTCTCTCTCTCTCTCTCTCTCTCTCTCTCTCTCTCTCTCTCTCTCTCTCTCTCTCTCTCTGCGCGCGTGTGTGTGGGGTTAGCATTTATTCCCTCTCATTTCCCTTATCTGTAAAGTATATCCTTCTATCAAAACTTGTTTTTATAAATTAATGATAAAAATTCGGTTCTTTAATAATAATTACTGTTATCAATTTTGTCTCTTGATTGTGAGACTACAAATTGTTGAATTGAGTCAAAACTAAGATATCGATTTCATTTGTTTTAATAAGTATACTCTACATCAAGAAATGAAAGGATGAACTATATATACAAGAGTTATTGTGTTCAATTGGGAAAACTGGACAAAGACAATAGACTGCATGATGAATTTAGTCAAAGATAGGATGTCAAAAACGGACACTTGGGTTAATTAATTAGGTCACAGTGATACATTGTTAGATAGTGCTCACTATTTGCAATAATAAAATAGAATGTGATGATAAAATATGATTTTGGTGTTGCTATCAACGAATTGGAAGCCTTTAAAAAATCACACATTTTGAATGAAATCCATAAAATGAATTTAATTGGAAATCCATACAAGACTGAGATATCTAACACGGATGGGATATTTAACTAGACTAAATCTGTTAGCTCAAATTAGGAGGTACGGAGATTAATTAACCTATGCGAGAACAGTAGTGAAGTGAGCGAGATAGAGTTAATAGCTGTGTTCGTCTCCTTTAAATTTATATAAATCTTTAGAAGTGGATATTATTTTTTAAATATATATTTTCTTGTCCTCTTATTATGTGCTATGAATTTAGGGGTATAAATAGGCTAGAGGCCTACCATTCAAACTATATCAAGCCAGATTGAGAAGATTCAAGTTTTAAAAAGTGTATTTAGAAAGTAGATCATAGATTTTTTTTTACATACCGGACCTATAAGTTTATAGACCGGTTTATAAATGTACATACCGCCTTATATCATATTAATTATTTTAAATAAAATAAATAAATTATTATTTTAATAATTTTGATTAATAAAATAATATTATTTTAATTAATTTTTAATATTGAATGCCTAATAGACTTAAATTGGTATATGCTAAGGCTTTTTTTTAGATATAAGCTGGACCAAATCTACAATTTGGACCTACAGAAGGCTAACAGATGAGGACAGATTTAAAATATTTTACACGGGTCTGATCTATTTAAATCAATTTTACACGGGTCTGATCTATTTAAATCAAAGCCTAATTTAATCAAAGCCAACCCATTTACATCCCTAGAATATGAAGGATCTCTTCTGAATATTTTTTTTCTTTATTTAGTAAAAGAAGTTATAAAGAGATAACACACTATAAATTTATTAATAAACATCATTAATTCTACTATTTAAAACGGTAATAAACCAAATAATTAATACACTAGAGATACGAAAAGTGTTATATTTATAAATATGAAAAATAAACTTGTTATTAAGATCAATTAATTAGATCACATTAAACAAGTTTACAATATGCTAGCTTGCTATAACTTACCTTATGACGTTAGATTAAAATATTGTCATGATTTTTACGCGATAAAAATTTCTCAATTTTCATCATTAGATATTAGCCCAATTTGATTGGGGGAAACATAATAAATAAATAAAAAATGAACAATCTCTATTCTATAATAATTGCATCACGGTGATGTCATTAATTTTTCTTTATTTTCACTCCTTTTTCCTTTCTCTTCTCTTTTATTTATTTATTTTTGGGTTATCAATGTCAATATTCACCACATATTTATGTTCTTACAATGTTTGACTAAGCTTTTAAAAAATGTATGGTGAGTGCACGCTAACACAAAGAGAGTCAACAACTCATGAGCATTGCAACCTATCACTGTGGTTGAGAAATGGGGATCAGTTCAAACTCCCACATGGATGCTTTCTTTGTAGTTTGCACTATCATGCTATTTTTCTTAGAGAATTGCCTTTGGACAAGTCTCCAACAATTTCTAGCTAAGCCCACCCCGGCCATACCACAAATGATCATTGATTATTTACAAATGCTAAGTGGGAACATCATTTTCAGTACTGTTTTCTTTCTTCTTTTTTCTTTCTATTTGATCTTTGGAAAATAGAAGTATAATGTTGTAGGAAAGTGTTTAGGTTATGTTATAGAGATAGAAATTGTGGGACTCACATTTTTTTTATTTTTTTGGATTTTCAAAACAAGTGTGGGTCCTACAATTTCTATGTCTATAACATAACTTAAATACTTTCATATAACATTATGGGATAGAATCCGTTTACAAATTTTTTTTTTTTAAATTACACTAAGTACAACCGGTCGTACACTGAATGATTAAAGTATGAACGGTCGTACTTAATGTAATTTGTAAACAAAAAAGTTTGTAAATATAACCTGCACCAAATTATATTTCTTTTTCCGTTGATCTTTGTATTATATAGGCTTTCACATATATGGAGACCCAAGGCACCATTTTTTTATCTCTATTGTACCTTTATTTTTGTTTTCTTTCTTTTGCCTTTTCTATGGTAGATGAATTGAGGAAAGAAACTTGAAATGATCCCCATAGTCGTTGAGATGAGTGCAAATGAGTCTGATTAAGGGCTTCTGGATTATGGTATTAGTTCCTGTCCAAGTTAGAGAACAGGACCCATTGTATACTTTAAAACTTATGGTCGACTATAGTAGATTGTGACACACTTCTTTAGCTATCTCTCATAATTCTAATTTTGGATATATTAGATAAAGAGTTAGTGGGGCTTAATTCTGTATAATTATAAGTCTAATGCTAAGAGTAAATTAGACACTACTAGGCTATTGAATTTCAAACCCCCATTATGATTTTTCTTTAGCATGATTAATTTAAGGTTCGGCCATCTGAATGTTTTGATTAATAACAAGAATGCTGTGAGTTGTCATTGTTATATATATAGGTAAACCTTTTCTCCCATTTCAAAGTGGTTAGATATATATCTCCAAAAAAAAAAAAAAAAAAAAGTGGTTAGATACATGATTCAACCTAAATGCTTAATTTATATTAGAGTAAACATCATTTTTGGTCCCCGACAATATCCACGAAATCCATTTTAGTCCCTGGCAATAAAAAAGGACCAAATTGGTTCCTAAAATGATGAAAAAAGGTCAAAGGAGTACTTATTACAATTGACAGAAGGACTAAAGTGACCCTTTTTTCATAATTTTAGGGACCAATTTGGTCCTTTTTTATTGCCAGGGACTAAAAAGGATTTCGTAGATATTGCGAGGGTCCAAAAAAGATATTTACTCTTTATATTATTGATTGATGCACCCCTAGGTCCCTAACCCTAACCCTAACTCTAACCCACTAGAAGTAATTAACACCTGCTCTAATTAACTATTTATGTATTTAATTTTTGTAGAGCGTAATATGGCCATTATTTTTGTTTTTACTTTTCCTCACATATCTATGGCACAACTAGCATGGACAAAAATTTTATAGCGATTCACTATGCACAAGCCTAAAACATGCAAAACCAAAACGGATTGGATAAAAAAAAAAAAGAACAGCAAATTAAGAAGAAATTCACAGCTATTGTACCAAACACAGTTTTGTATATATTTATGTTAAAATATAGGAAAAAAAAGTGATCAATATTATATACACAAGATATGTTTTAGTAATTATTTTCTCAATGTCCTCTTCAACATGCCTTTTCTCAAGTGGCATTGGCACAGTGACCATATAGTTATTGATCATAAATCAATTAAACAACCCCACACTTTCAAATTTTCAACATAAAAAAGAAAAGAAAAAGAATATATGACAAAAAACAACTTGAAAAGATCCGCAGTGGGTGGGCTGCAACTACACGTATTGATTTCTCAATCGTAAGAACACTTTTCCTTAATTTCCTATTAAAGTGAATTAAATTGAGATAGTTTTAATAATGTATGGCATGCCATCATATAAATAAACAAGTTTTTTTTTTTTTTTTTTTTTTTTTTTGTAATCTACAAGTTTCTTTTCTTGTCTCCTAGAAAACATTGAAAATAATAACCAACCTGGATGGATAAGTGAAAGTTAGACAAAAAATTCAAAGTCCGCATCATATGAAATTTGAGTAAAAGGATGAGACTTTGCAGGAAGGTGCATATAATTGTCTACTACTACTACCAAACAAAACCCAAGTGGGCTCACTGTTTGCCGGGGTTCTTAATTTCTACCATTGACTTATATTTTTGTAACAATTGCTATCCAAAAGAAAAAAGAAATATTTTTGTAACAATTCAACTGAAAAATAAAATAAAATCATATAGTATAGACATTGATGGAAAATTCCACCTAACCAAAATATATATCCCTCAATACATGAATAACAGGAATAACGTCCCACAAATCAGCATGGTTTGCGTGTATGATCTCAAGTATGTTTTTAGCTGTATACTATGCGAAAAGGTTTAAGTGCTCTACTTTTTATTAATTTTGATGTATTGTGTTTACGTTTCCTTAGATAATGACAGCTTCAAATAATGCATATACAAATGAAAGCCCTCTAAAGAATGAAACTTTATTACTAGAATAATGTTGGATAAATCAAATCAAGATAAAGGAGGATCCATTATTAGTTCGAGCAAGACATGAGACATGGACCAGGATACTGTTTGGTAGCGAGCAATAAATTGTATTTGCATTCTTATGGTATATAAGCCGACAGAGAAGCATGACTGTTAAGTGATAACAATTAACAAGTTCCAAAGAGGACATAAGAAAATAGGAAAAAATGTAGGCAAGTACCAATGAACACATAGAGAGATACATTTGAAGTATATAGCTAGAGTTACTAGCAGCACTAAGAAAGAAGTGGTGAAATCAATATCCTTATCATTTCCATTTTCCATTCCAAGTTGATGAAATGAAGGTTGTGTGTGTGTGTGGAAATAATTGTGCTGGCATCAGGGAAACAATCTTTGGTGGTGTATTTTTGTCTAGCTGGAGGAACCAAGAATGGTCAAATTCATGTATAGTGTTAGGTTGTAACAATTGCCATAACAAGCCCACGCCTAAGAAACTGATGCAATATGACCCAGTCCACATTTGGAATGCTGCTATATAATGGGCTATATTGGATGAGAAGAACTTAGAAAAGAAAATAATATATAAAAAAATAGCCCATATAAGGGCAAAAGATTTCTCGAAAATTTACAAAAAAGAAATATGGCTTCGCCCGGGCTCGAACCGGAGACCTTCAGTGTGTTAGACTGACGTGATAACCAACTACACCACGAAACCTTATTGAAAGCTTTGTCTAATTAATAATATTAGTTTAAAACAATGTAAAAATTATAAACAGTGTTTCTAAGTAACACAGCGTGGATGACGAAGAAGTGAAGAAGCAGAAGAATGCTGCGTGCAACTGCGTTTCCGGCACCGTTCAACTCGGTGCCAGTTCTCACTCGCGCCCACACGTGCCATTCCTTGGCACCCGCACGTGTCGTTCATTCTCACCCATCTTCCCTTTCGCGTTTCGGGTTCCAACAATTCCGGCATCCCTACGTCAATTTGCGCACCGTGCGTGGCGGTAGGTTTGTCGCGGCCGCGGCGAAGAAGCAAAGGCGCCGAGGTGGCGCTGGTTCTGTGAGAATGGACGAGGAGGAGGATGACGATATCGGTGATATTGATAATGAATACGATGAAGAAGATGAAGAAGAAGAAGAAGGTGAAGATGATGACGATGATGATGAGGAGATAATGCTTCCGTTGGAGCAAATGAAAAAATGGCACATGGAGAAACCTAAGGGGTTTGGTGAAGGGAAAGTGTATGATACTTCTATTGAGGATAAGCTGCTTGAGGAAATGCGGAAGAGTACAGAAGCACAAGCTGCGAATTTGAAGAAGCTTAAGAGTAATCCTCTGAAGCCTGCCTCCAACAAAAGTGATGACAAGAAGAAAGGTTAGCCACCAATTTTTATTTTTGGGTTTCACCCTGCAAGCTGCCATGTTCAAAGTAGTTAAAAAATGATTCCTTTGGTGAAATTACTCTGCAATGGATGATGGGTTTATGTTCATGTCCTTAATCCTGTGCTGTGTTTCTTGCCAGTGTATGCATAAGCATGTCCTAGTGATGGGTAAATTGGGTAATGGAGTTTTCTTTATGTTTATGCATATGCACCCATAACTGCTTGAGTTTCGTTGTGTGTTTACTACCACAACAACATCAAGCCTTTATCCCACGCGGTTGGCTACATGAATAAATATATGCATTCAAAAGCTAATTTTGATCACCCCGCTCCCCGTAAATTCTTTGTTCGTCGGGGAGTGCACTTTTCAGTTTGTGGTGATTGAAAAGAATTTAAAGACTTGTGAAAACAAATATTGGGATCCAGTATCATATATTGGTATTGTTTGCTATTTGTGTCTGGCCTTTGGATGAATTATGAAGCCAATGTCCAAGACTATTTGATTTGCAAAGTGTTTGCTTTTCATTTTTTGCTGAGCCTACAATTTGAAATCTTACTCTATCTATTGCCATGGAACTTTGAACATGCAGAAGTTGTTCCAATTGGAGTTCGAGTTCGCTTGGTGAACCTACCCAGGAAAAAGAACATCCATAGGGATCTGAAATCAGCTTTGCAAGGTATTCCGGGCATAATGAATATAGTCCCAGCTGTTACTGGAAACAAGAAGACAAGGGACCCTGTCTGCAAGGGTTTTGCTTTTGTTTATTTCAAGCATGAAAAAGATGCAGTTAGGTGCGTTATAACATTGGTCTAGTACCTGCATCCAACCACCCATATCCCCTCCCACAAAAATAAATAAAGGGTTCGTTTTTTCTGCAGTTACTGCAGATAAGTTATCTGCAGTAAGCCCAATACGACGTCGTTTTGGGACGGAAATCATGGTATTTTTGTAATTTTAATTTATTTCAGGGTTATAATAGTCTTTATATTTATAATATTTTAAGATTTCAGTACCAAAACGTCGTCATTTTGAGAATAAATGCAGATAACTTATCTGCAGTAATTGCAGAAACATTTTTCCCATAAATAAATAAAGCAAGAATGAGTTCAGTGTGATATATGCAGTGCATGACATTATTGTAATGATAAATATATCACCATGATGATTTCTTCATGAATTTTGTGGGTTTGACACAAAGGACTCTTTAACTCTCCTTAAAAGTGTTTCCTTTTAGACCTCTTTATTTATCATCATGAAAATATGTAAAATAGTAAAAGATAGTTTGGTTCTCTTGGATAATTGATTCAAGCTTCTTCATGTTATTTTAATTGGCTAAAGTGAAATGAGTGCATATGTGTAGGCTGTAGAGTAGGGATCTGTCCAATTTTGATTATTGTACTTTTGTTATTGAAAGAGTCCGCGGCCTGTTTGCAATGTTTGAGTTGTTTTCCCTGTGCTTATATCTTACTAACTCCATTGTTATCTCTCTCAGGTTTATAGAGTTATACACTGGACAAACTCTTACTTTTGGCAAAATTCAGAAGCAGATAAAATGCGAGCTTGTAAATGTACCGTCTTCATCTTCTTCTCCGGAATTGAGCAAAAATGTTAATGCTGCTACGCGTCTCATGGTCTCTGCCTTTGAAGAAGATTCAAATGAGGATTCTAATATGGATGAATCTGCCCTTATTTCCTGGGATGGGACCAATTCAGATGATTCGGATGATGATGTGGACAATCAGATATATGGAGAAGAACAAGAAGGTGACGAGGATGATGATGTGGACAATCAGATATATGGAGAAGAACAAGAAGGTGACGAAGAGAATGAAATGGCCTTTGCTGCTTTGAAGATGGATAGTGATGATGGTGTGGAAATGAGTATTGATTCTGAAATTAATTCACTTCCCTCCAAGCAGGTTAACAGAAACCCTACAGCTGAGAAGAAGTCATCTGCCAAAGATAAACAAGAGAATGCCCTTAAGAAAAAACAAACTTCCAAAAAGAAAGCAAAAAAGGTTTTAGATGTTCCTGGATCCGCAAAAAGGTGATTTCCTGTGCATTATATACTGCTTTAGCATGACTTTCATTCTTTGTGTTCATTTCTCATGTATACTCTGTTGACTCTGGTACAGGTTAAAGATCAAGGAGAAGGCTGTATTAAGTGATGTTTTCTCCAAGTACGGATTAAAAGCTGCCCTTGCTTCAAAGGATAGTTAGTAAATTGCTAATGATAAGAGATTTGCCAAGTCTAACCATCACCCAGCATGTAGGGTCTAAAAACTAAAAAGCCATATTACATGCAATGGGACAATCAAATAGTAGCATAGGGAGTATTATCGAAAAATCGATGTGGTCTTATATTATTTTTTTTTATGAATATCAAAACATTCTTTCTTAGTATCCCAATGCACCTATTGAAAATTCTATGGAATGAAAGTTGATTATATTATTGAAGAGGCACAAATACTAGTTGATGAATATAATTGATAGAAAGTTGTTTATGTAACTCAAATATTAGTTTATCCTTATTCATTCCAATTATTCCCGCTTAAGTTGGAGCGTGGAGGCAATGAATGCCTAACTTGCAAACTAGAATGAAAAAAAAAATTTCTTGCCCAATGTTTACTAAAAATTTCCCACAAAACATGACTAATAAGATTAGTCAGGGATGTTGGAGACGTCACGGATGGTCATTATTTTGAAGAACTGTTTGAAATATTACTTGACTAAATAAGAAGATTTTGTCTGAATTAAATGCGCGGAAATGTCCTTGCTGAAATAACCATTGGCGAAAATGTCATGGCAAGCAAATATACATATCAAGAATTAAAACTTTTCCAAAATTCATAACCATCACTGGGAATGTATTTGGCAAGCAAATATATGCGGCAAGAATTAAAATTTCTCCAATTTCATCAAGAACAACATTTTGAAACTTAGAAAGTAGGTAACAACTAGAACAAATGGGCTTTGTTAAAAAAAAAAAAAATAATAATAATAAGAGTTGGGGTTGCTAGAAAACAAATGGGATGATGAAAAAACGGGACGTTGGGAAAGGATCAAAGGATGACAGAGTTCCCAATTGTAAGAAATTCTGCGATAGAAAAGAGATGGAAAGGTTACTCAGGATGATACCATGGAAATTAGTGTTATTAAAATCGGTTCGAGCATCGATATAGTTGGAGTATTGGGTTATTAGATCATTAGTTGGATTATTGGTCGGATCAATTGACTTCGATATATATAAATGTATAAAAACATATATAAATATGAACATATAAATTCAATTATATTCTCCATATCTAAAATGAATTAAACAAGATTCACTAAATAAGTTAAAAAATATAAAGCGTAAATAAATAAAAATGCACGTTATTAATATGTCAATTTAAATTGCAATTCAGAATTTCCATAAACATATCTCTCCATTACATTGAACTCATATTTTTTAAATTCAACTACATTAAAATAACATATATCACATTCTCTTAATTTATTATTTCACAAATTGCTTTCAGTATTTTGAGGTTATTCTAGAAGAGTATACTAACAAATAAAATTTCAAAAAGTTTTCAAAATGAGTTCTACATTTTTTTTATAAGATGAAATAATTTTGATTTTTTGATTTTTTTTAAATGTATGACCTGACCGGATCACCACTTTTGACCGAGTTTGACCGATTTTATCCGAATTTTGACCGGGTCGATATCGGTCTAATGCTTGACCCGAACCGGTTCACCGGATTCGGGTTGACTAGGCCATGTCGGGCAGGGTTTTACAACATTGGGAAATTCTATGAAACCAAAATTAATTTTAATATATGAGAGGCACAAATACGAGTTGATGAATACATTTAATCTAAAGTCTAAACTCAGCAACAAACAGATAATAATAAGCTTGTTTGTTTAGTTAGACAAATAAGTTCAAGGTTAGTGCTAAGTTTATACAAATGAGATAAGTTTAAATATTATAGATTTGTGATTAAAAGTTTGTGAATGAACGATGTATTTATTATTATGTTTTATGGTAAAAATGTTTTTCTTATAAAGGATACAATAAGTTTATCAAAAATAAAAATAAAGGATACAATATTATATTATTTTAAGTGAAAATACTGTTTTATTAAATTAATTAAGTTAAAAAATTCATTAACAATTTCCTACTCTCTTTTTCTATAAATAAAAAAAATTCCCCATCTTACTTCAGTTTCTAACGTCTATAAAAACAAGGAGAAAATATTTATCCTTTTAAATGACAGAAAAAATACAATTTAATATTTTTTATTTAAAATTTAAATTAAAAAAATTACTCACTTTCTTTCTTATAATTTTTATTATTTGTGTCTTTCTTTCATTTAAAATAACATAATTCCATATACTTTAAAAGGATAAACACTGAACCTAAAAATAAATATTAAAATTGTTAACTCATTAACAACTTGATTCCTTACTTGGAAATCCTTCCTTCTAAAACTAATTTGTATTGAGACAAATTTTGGTAAAAGCAATCGGGTATTGAATGAGCGTTCGAGCGGCTCTAATGCTCATTCAAATATTTTTATGTCTAATAGAGCCGGTTTGGCTAGTAAAAAAGTTACGTTTATCTCTTGTTTATTTTAAAAATATTTTTTGAAAAATAATATTTAATATTTGACTTTTTTTTTTTTTTAAATTAAAATTTTTAGATTCCAAAAAATAAATATTTTTAACTTTTCGTGTTACTTCTGCTTTTGTTTTTAAAAGCAGACCCGTAATCTAAACAAACTTTGTAGGAGAAATAAATTTTTTTTTTTCATAAAAAATAAAATAAAAACCTGGCTAAAAATAAAGCCCGTCCAAAAGGTCAGGTGAAATAATATATTACGGTTCAAGCCCTTTCCCTTAGGCTTGTTGCATGAAACTTCCGTACACCGCGCAAGAAGATGGACATTATTAGGGGTGGCAATTTAAGACACGACCCGCCAACCCAACCCGGACCCGATAGGAAATTTTCGTGTTCGGGTCAACCCATTTAATAAATGGGTCGTGTTCGGGTTAGAAAAATATAACACGAAAATATTCGTGTCGGGTCACGGGTCAACCCGTGAACCCGCTCTGACCCGCAAATATAATTTTTTTTTTATTTTTTCAAGGTTATTATGGTAATTTTATTGAATGATATAAAAAAAAATATATACACTCTAGGTTTCTTTTTATTGAAGATTTTTTTTTTGTTATATTGCAATCAGATTTGGTGCTTTTTTGGGGCGAGTCGTGTAATAAACGGATCACATTTATATTATAAGATTTTTCGGGTCGTGTCGTGTCAACCCGCAGAAAAAGTGGGTCGTGTTCGGGTTGAGAATTTTGACACTAATAATTAATCGGGTCGTGTTCGGGTTGAATCTATTCTTGTTCGTGTCAGACACAGGTCGACCCGAACCCGACCCACGAACACGATTTGCCACCCCTAGACATTATGATCAAGAAAGGGCTCCCAAGCTTAATCAATAAGTGTGACTCAATAAATATTATTAATTCTCAATAAATTATAACCGTTAGATTGACGGAAATCAATAGTGATTAAAGTGGTTATAAGAGTGATAAACCTTTTTTTTATGGTAACATTTCCATTTATTATTATGTTTTATGGTAAAAATGTTTTTCTTATAAAGAATACAATATTATATTATTTTAAGTGAAAATAGAGTTTTATTAAATTAATTAAGTTAAAAAATTCATTAATAATTTCCTACTCTCCTTTTCTATTAATAAAAAAATTCCTTATCTTACTTTAGTTTCTAAAGTTTATAAAAAATAAGAGAAAATTATTTGTCCTTTTAAAGACATATAATTATGTCATTGCAAGAAAGAGAAAAATATAACGTAGTGTTTTTTATTTAAAATAAAAAATTATAAGATCGTTCACTTTCTCTTCTATAATTTTTATTGTTTGTGTCTTTCATTCATTTAAAATGACATAATTTCATATCCTTTTAAAGGATAAAAACTAAACCCTAAAAATAAATATTAAAATTGTTAACTCATTAACAACTTGATTCCTTACTTGAAAATCCTTCCTTCTAAAACTAATTTGTATTGAGACAAATTTTTAAAAAATCAAATCGGGTATTTTGAATGAGCATTAGAGCCGGTTTCGCTAGTAAAAAAAGCTACTTTTATGTCTTGTTTATTTTAAAAGTATTTTCGAAAAAATATATTTGATTTTTGACTTTTGATTTTTTTAAAGGGTTTATTTTTTCTAAATTACTTTATTTAATGTTCATCGAAATGACGTCATTTTGGAGCGAAAATTATGATGTTTTTGTAATTTTAATTTATTTCAAGGTTATAATAGTCTTTTTCATTCTAATTTTTTAATTTTTCAACCCAAAATGACGTCATTTCGATGAATATTAGATAAATTTATCTAAAGTAACATCAGATACTTTTTTCCTTTTTTAAAAGCTAAAATTTTTAGATTAAAGAAAATAAATATTTTTAACTTTTTGTGATACTTCTGCTTTTGTTTTTTAAGTTTTTAAAGCAGGCATTTAAACAAATTTTGTATTAGATTTTTTTTTTATTGTTTTATGAAAAAAAATAAAAACATGGCTAAAAATAAAGCCCGTCCAAAAGGCCAGGTGAAATAATATATTACGGTTCAAGCCCTTTCCCTTAGGCTTGTTGCATGAAACTTCCGTACACCGCACCAGAAGATGGGCATTATGATCAAGAAAGGGCTCGCAAGCTTAACCAGCACCGAAACGACCAGAGCCTCGTTTTGTTTGTTGCGGCGATTGTTGTCTTCTAGCGCTGCTTCTGAGGTGTACGATGTAGATGCTCCTGCTTCTTCGGTTTTTAAGGCCGTCAACCCCACTTTGCTTCAGCCTAGAGTGGTCGTCTATGATGGTGTCTGTCATCTCTGCCACCGAGGTATTTCCTTCCCCCACTTCTATTCTATTTTTTGGGGTTTCATGGATTGTGTGTTCCAACTCATCACATCACGTGGGGTGTGTTCTTTTTGCTTCTTCGCTGGTTCTTTGTAAGTTTAACCCCAAAAAAATGGCACCTTTTCAAAAGATATGTATCTATGCTGCCGCAAGAATCCGGCAATTGGGGAAAGATTAGAACTTTTGCAATGAATTTGTCAAATGGGGAAAGATAAGAACATTTACGATCACTAACCAAATCTTCTATAAGGTTTTTCTTTGGGTCATTATGGAAAGATATATCTTGTGCGCGTTGATTTATTTAACTGGTTCAAATTCCTTGAATTTCTATACAGCGATGTGTTCAAAGGGAGATAAATAGCAGGGAATCTTCTTAGCTCAGGAGTTGAAGGAAGAATGTGATTCATTTTTAATTAGTATCAATGGTAGTTGACAATTTGAACGTCCCAAGTCATAGGGATTGGAGATGTTTACATGATGTTGGAGCAATTGCTGTCCCTCATTTTTTGATCCAATGAACATTTGAATTAGGACAGTTAGCATCCAATGATCAATATCAACTTGCTGGGTTATTTCCAGCTTAGCAGTGAGTTTTACACTAAGCTATTTTCAGTTTATGCAAGTATAGTTTTAGAGACTAGACTATAATTTATATCATTTCTTGAGGATGGGTTTCGATGTGGGAAGGAAACCGCCTCTATAATGTTGAATAAGATAAAGATGGAAGAACTAGAGGTGTTATACATAAGAGTTTCAGTTCCTATAAAATTTGTAATTGGCATTTTACGAGAAAGTTGCTGGATCTTTGATTGATGTTTTTAAAATTTTGCTTTGCTGGTTTGTCAATGATATTCCTATATTTCCCCTCTGCAAAAATATATATATATATATATATATATATATATATATAATGGCAAAAAATAAATAAAATGAGCCAGGAGATTGAACTATCATAGCTTATTCTCTTTAGCCCTGTCAATTACCCAATTCTATTATCTTATGCATTGTTCCAAGTTTCTTTTAAATTGTTTGAATTCCATACAATTGCTGAGTGCAATTTTAATATGTAAGCTAGGGTTTGGTATTAATTCTCTTGACAATTCTGTATTGACAGGAGTGAAATGGGTAATCAGAGCGGACAAGGACAGAAAGATCAAATTCTGTTGCGTTCAGTCTGAAGCTGCTGAGCCGTATTTGAGAGCATGTGGTCTTGAACGAGAGGATGTCCTCCGTCGCTTTTTGTTCATTGAAGGCCTGAATGTATACTCTCAGGGATCTACTGGTTAGAATTCTCTAACCCTTTTAATTTAATTAAACAGTATCCATTCTGTCTTTTTGGCTTTCTTTAAACTATTTGACTGCATAACTTTTGACTTGAGCGTTACATTAAGTTTTAATGCAAAATCCAGTGCATAAATTTCTTTTCATAAAATCCAGTAAATCTCTAGTAACTTAGGAAGATAAGTCTGAGATTTTCCTTGGATCTTGGGTATTTAGATCTCTGTATATGGAAAGTAAATATTACTAACCAATCTGGCATTTATGAATTTGTTACTGTGTTGAATTGACCACGTCAGAAATGTTTCACTATTGTGTAGAAAGGGTGGTCCGATGCACATGAGGCTCCCACTAATGGTTTGGTGGGGTCCGGAGAAGGTGAGATCACTCAAATGTAAGCAGCCTTATATACTGGAGGAGGGATATTCTTACTACCAAAATTTTCTACTACCAACTTATTACCTATCTAATCACCATTGGATCACCATTTACTCTTTTTTCAAAAAAATTTTAACATTCTCTCTCTTTGATTCAATGGTGATTAGATAGATAGTAAGTTGGTAGTAGAAAATTTTGGTAGTAAGAAGATCCCTTTTCTATATACTCTGTTTGAAATAAAAGCACACCCAGAGTTATGGTAATGATGCTAATGAATCTACAATCAAGAAAAGCTTTCTTGGAATGAAGATGGAATGCTGGTTTTGAAGTTGGTAGGCAATTTAGATCTGTGAAAGATTAGATATTGGGTTATTTAATTTTGAAAATATCATCTAACTGAACTTTAATACATTTTGCTGTTTAGGAATATTCTTTCTAGATTGTCTACGGTCTCATTAAAAGGCTGAAGTTTATTTGCAAATCCTTGCATCAATGATCTAGTCCTGCTAAGATTATTTTCCACTATTGTTTCTTGTCAAATTCAGAATCTCTTTCCCCCCTTTGGGTCCAGGGAAGTTTCAGATTCATTTATATGTTAATACCATATAAATGAAGTTTGAGCCTTGCCAATTGCTGATCTCATCTTCTTTCTCATCATTTTGTTAATAACCCACTCAGGCTGACAAATTAATTCACAATATTCTGTCTGCAGTAAAATATCGTACACTGATGATACTTCTCATCCTCAAGATTTATGATGGATTTTGTGACCTTAAATTTGAGAAGTTTATTGATCACGCTGTCTAACTCTGAATGTTTTAAAATTTGCATTTGTTTCTCAAACATGTACATTTTCTGGTAGGGTCCGTATTCTACCATATTGTACATTAAAGAAGCTCTCTATGTAAATTCCAAATATAGCGGTGAGCTTGCCAACAGCATCTGCATCATGTTTAGGATAAATTTCAGAATAAATATTTAGATTAAGATACATCACAGATGAGCTTTTGTCAAATTATATTTTCACCGTTCTCTCTGCTTCTTTCCATGTGATTGTGTGTGTAAATCTCATGGTGACATATGATTCTGCAGCTGCATTGCGAGTAATGTCATACTTGCCACTACCTTACTCTGCTTTAAGCTCGCTCTGGGTGGTTCCAATTCCAATCAGGGATGCTGTGTATGATTATGTAGCAAAACAACGGTATGAATGGTTTGGTAAGGCTGAAGATTGTTTGGTTTTACAAGAGAAAGAGCTGCTTGACCGTTTCATAGATAGGGATGAAATGATGAATCGAGGTCGTGATTTGTAGTTTTAGCTGCTGCCTTAAGATATCAGCCACCATTTACACTCACATTTCAGCTTCTTCTTTTCTATTATCTTGCAGTCTTCTGCAGTGCTAGATTGTAAATTTGAAGTGCTTTCACGAATAGTATGCTTCACCCAAAATTACTTATTCTTCAATCAAATTACTATTTTTTTTTTCCAGTATATTTTAGAATGCCATTCTTGAGATTTACATAAATAGCAGTATGGAGTGTAGATATTTATTGTCCTGAATTTATATATGAGTTATGTTACTAGTATAGGCCTCATTTTTACACACTATATTGTACACCTTTTAGCTTTGGGAAAAAAGGGTGAGGGGATATTACACACCATCAAAAGGGAAAAGTTTAAACGGAGAGTTGTAGATTCGTGATGTTGAAATATGAATATCATTACTCTTTATTTATCCATATGCAAAGAATTATATAACCACACTCATAAGGTGGTGGTGCATTAGAAGCAATATGCATATATCAGAAGTAAGACGTGTTCAATGGCAAAAAAAAAATTAAATTATTTCTTTTTAATAAAATAATTACGCATTTATTGCAGTTTTGAGAATAATTACGGATCTACTGCACAATGTGATGTCCTTTTTGGACATCACATGTGACGCTCCAATTGAGGCGTCTCACCCTGAGACGCCCAATTTGGGCGTTTTTCGTGTGGTGTTGACATGTGTCACGTAAAATTAACATTTAATTGTTAAACTTCTAACGGCCATAACTCGACTCAGGTATCCAAATTAAGTAATTCTTTTTTTTAATTCCACATAACTTTTCGAGATCTACGCAATGATACCCCATTTGATATATTTTATTTCTCACAAACATAATTTAAATTTAAATATCGTTTATGAAAACGTTCCTGAGGTCACTGTTATACCTTATATGTCACATCAGATCACGTTTTTTCATGATGTCAGAGTGAAGGAACACGTCCTTGCACTAGACGTTTCCTACTTCCCATAAAAACGCCAGGAAAGCTAGCGTGTTGAACTTGCCAAAACGTCCCTGCAGCTCAGCATTCTGCTCTTGTCATGCACTGCCCCATGTAATGAAATGACATGATCAAAGAAACAGTACCAATAAAGACGTGTTGAGCCATCCCTGCACCTGACGTGTTGAGCCTAGTTCTACTCAAATTAGATGAGCCATCCTTGTACCTGACGTGTTGAGCCTAGTTCTACTCAAATTAGATTCAGTCGACCACTTTGTTGTTCTCATTATTCTCCTTTGTTCTTTTTACTCTGTGTGTTTGTTTTTGTGTCTTTTTATTTTTATGTTGGAGCAGTGGGATAATTACTAGTTATTATTGAGGAGCTGTAGTTATCTCTATTACTAAGAATTAATATAATATTTTGTCACATTTTAATTTTTTAAATTATAATTTAACTTTTTTATCCAGTAATATTTTGTCACACTAGCAGAGTTGAGTGTTTATCTTTTATTACCATAGTTCAAATTTGCAATAATAGTTCCAATTTTTTACAAAATTGAACTATGTTTGTGAGAGATAAAATATATCAAATAGGGTGTCATTACGTAGATCTCGAAAAGTTATGCGAAATCAAAAAAAGAATTACCTTATTTGGATACCCGAGTTAAAAGTTATGGCTTTTAGAAGTTGTACAAAGTGTTAATTTTGCGTGACACGTGTCAACACCACACGAAAGACGCCCAAATTGGGCGTCTCCCTTTAGGGTGAGACGCCTCAATTTGGACGTCACACGTGACGTCCAAAAGGTGCGTCACATTGTGCAGTAAATACATAATTATTTTCAAAAGTGTAATAAAATGCGTAATTATTTTATTAAAAAACAATAATTTAATTTTTTTCCCGTGTTCAATTTTGGATAAACAGGTAGGAGGAAGGCTATAAAAAAGAGCCAATATTACATTTATAGAACCACCATGTTATTGAATGAGTTATTATTGCATACTAAATGGTTCAAGTTTGATCTTTCATGTCATTGAACGTATTTTTATGTCTCATTCTGAATGATGCAGGTTTGATTTTTCATTCTATATACTTTCAACGTACTTGTAACCGGTAATTTTTTGAAAATATGATAAAATTAATTGAAATTTTATTTTCATTATAAAAAATATAATTTTATTGTGAAATTAGTTGAAGATTACAGAAATATAGATACGATAAACATGAGAAGAAGAAATTAAATGTGTCTATAACGAATTTAAAATTCAAAGGTTTGTGTTAATGAAATTTAAATCATATGTCCCCTTTATCTATTTTTTTTTTCAATTGAAAATAAAATGATATTTAACAAGAAAAATCTCTTTGAAATAATAACAATTCCTTTCTTAATTATTAATATTTTTTTATGGTGTCATTTTTTTAATGGGATAAATAATAAAAAATAGAAGTATTTGATTTCACATTTACAGATTGTTATTATTGAAATATTGAGATACTACTGACGACATAAATTATCTCACAAATTTTGGCATTTAATAACATCATCGATTCAAGTCATTGCTTCTTTTTTCTAACCCGTTCTTTTCATCTCGTTGCTTCCACGAAACTTCCCATAATTAATAGTGGAAACAAGTCATTGATTGCACAACGTCATGAGTCAATTCCGTGACAGAGACAGACAGACTTGCAGCTTCCGCGAAATTGCAATAATACATTATTAATTTAGTGGGTTCCATATGTTGACTTCACTAGTCTACGCAAAACGTTTCATCTCATCTCTCTTGTTAATCTTACTTGCTTGAAACTACCACTCCATTCCATTCCGTTCTACAAACTCTCTGTTGCATTTTCACTTTCACTTTGTGAGTTACAACTTAGATCATATATGGCTGAGGCTGTCCTTCAAATTGCGCTTGATAATTTGAACTCACTCATTCAAAATGAGGTGGCACTTTTCCTGGGCTTCGATGAAGAGTTGAAGAGGCTTTCCAGCATTCTCACTGCAATCAAGGCCACTCTTGAAGATGCTGAGGAGAAGCAGTTCTCAAACAGAGCTATCAAGGATTGGCTTCTAAAGCTGAAAGATGCTGCTCACATGCTCGATGACCTCTTGGACGAGTGTGCCACTCAAGCTTTGCAGAAGGAGTACCAAGGATTCAACTGTGGACTATCACTCAAGGTACAAAGCTCTTGCTTATCCTCTTTTCATCCCAACCATGCTGTTTTCCGTCTCAAAACTGCTAAGAAAATGAAGAGGATAAGGGAGAGATTAGATCAAATTGCTGAAGAAAGGATTAAGTTTCATTTGACTGAGACGGTCACAGAGAGAAGAACTGGTGTCATTGACCGGCGCGAAACCACCTCAAATATTGCTGAACCTCTAATCTATGGAAGAGAAAAAGATAGGGATAAAATTTTAGACTTTTTGGTTGTTGATCCTTCTGGTTTTGAGGATTTATCTGTGTATCCGATAGTTGGTCTAGGTGGAGTTGGCAAAACAACACTTGCCCAACTCATCTTCAACCATGAGAGGGTAATCAACCATTTTGAGCTGAGAATATGGGTATGTGTTTCAGAAGATTTCAGTTTGAAGAGAATGATAAAAGCTATCGTGGAATCTGCATCTGGACATCCCTGTGCGGATATGGATCTAGAGCCACTGCAAAGAAAGCTTCGGAATCTACTCCAACAAAAAAGATATTTGCTTGTTTTGGACGACGTGTGGGATGATCAACAAGAGAATTGGCGGAGGTTGAAATCCGTATTGGCTTGTGGAGCAGAGGGTGCATCAATTTTGGTCACTACTCGTCTTTCAAAGGTTGCAGAAATCATGAAAACAGTGCTTCCTCATGATTTATCATTGCTATCTGACGATGATTGTTGGGAATTGTTTAAACAACGAGCTTTTGGACCAGATGAGGTAGAACGAGAAGACCTTGTGGTCATAGGGAAGGAGATAGTAAAGAAGTGTCGAGGAGTGCCTCTTGCAGCAAAAGCACTGGGAGCTCTTTTGCGTCTTAAAAGAGAGGCAAAACAATGGCTCTATGTCAAGGAAAGCCATCTATGGAGTTTACAAGATCAGGACTCTGTCATGCCTGCCTTGAGATTAAGTTATTTGAACTTGCCAGTAAAATTGAGACAATGTTTTGCCTTCTGTGCATTATTTCCCAAAGACACAGAAATAAAAAAGCAATTTCTAATTGAACTTTGGGTGGCTAATGGATTTGTCTCATCTAATCAAACATTGGATGCAGAAGATATTGGTGAGGAGGTGTGGAATGAATTATATTGGAGATCATTCTTTCAAGACATTGAGACCGATAAATTTGGCAAAATCACAAGTTTCAAGATGCATGATCTTGTTCATGATCTTGCTCAATCTGTGGCAGAAGAGGTTTGTTGCATCACAGATGATAATAATAATGTAACTAGTACGTCCGGAAGAATTCGCCATCTCTCAACTTATAGGCGGAAGTCATTTTGGTTGCACGGAGTCAAAGCCTTGAAGACCTACATAAAGCAGGGGTGCTATGATGACAAACTTCCATCTCAGGTATTAAAATGTTATTCTTTGCGTGTGCTTCAGAGCAAGAGCTTAAGCAATTTGTCGGCTTCGATTGGTCATTTAAAACATCTAAGGTACTTGGATATTTCTGATGGTAGCTTCGAAACTCTTCCGAAATCCCTTGGTAGGATATGGAATTTGCAGATTTTGAAATTAGACTATTGTCGTCGTCTAAAAAAGTTGCCTAAGAGTTTGATACGCCTGAAAGCTCTACAACATCTTGGATTGAAGGGCTGCAAATCACTATCAAGCTTGCCCTCTCAGATAGGGAAGTTGACTTCCCTAACTACTTTAAGCATGTACTTTGTTGGCAAGGAAAGAGGGTTTCTTTTGGCAGAATTGGGACCATTGAACCTTAAAGTAGATCTTTGCATCGAGAACCTGGAGAGAGTAAAAAGTGTAACGGATGCCAAAGATGCCAATATGTCGAGTAAGCAACTGAACACGTTGTGGCTGTCATGGGGCAGAAATGAAGAGTCCGAATTACAGGAAAATGTTGAGCAGATTCTTGAAGTGCTTCAACCTCATACCCAACAACTTCAAACGTTGGTTGTAGGAGGATATCCAGGTGCCCGTTTCCCACAATGGATGTCTTCTCCTTCTCTCAAATATTTAAATTCTTTAGTACTCAGGGATTGCAAAAGCTGTTTACACCTTCCGCAGTTGGGAAAACTACCTTCTCTAAAGGATCTTAGAATATACAACATGAGTCGTGTAATGTACCTGCAAGAGAAGTCCTATGATGGTGGAGTTGCGATAAGTTTCATGGCTCTGGAATTTTTGTCACTGGCGGAGCTGCCAAACCTGATAAGGTTATCAAGTGAGGATGGAGAAAACATGTTCCCGCGCCTTTCAACACTTCATATTAGTGAATGTGCTAAATTGTTGGGCTTGCCTTGCCTTCCATCTCTCCATGATCTAAGTATAGAAGGGAAATGCAAGCAAGATTTACTAAGTTCAATTCATAAACTCGGTAGTCTTGAATCCCTTTATTTCAGAAGAAATGAAGAGATAACTTGCTTCCCTGATGGTATGCTACGAAACCTTACTTCTCTGAAGATACTGGAAATTTATTGGCACTCCAGACTTGAGGTACTCCCAACTGAAATGGCTAACCTTAATGCTCTCCAACAACTGATTATTAATGGCTGCGACAGCCTCAGATCATTGACAGATGAAGTATTGCAAGGATTGCACTCTCTCAAGATATTACGTATTGCGAGGTGCCGTGAGTTCAAATTGTCAGCAAGTTTTCAATATCTAACTTGTCTTGAGAAATTGATGATTGAGGACTTCCCAGAGGTTGAAGATTTGCATGAGGCTTTACAGCATATGACTGTTCTGCAATCATTAGAATTGAGTGATCTTCCAAAACTAGGATCCTTGCCTGACTGCTTGGGAAACCTTGGCCTGCTTCACGAATTACGTATTTATGAATGTCCCAAGTTGAAGTGTCTTCCAATGAGCATTCAACGCCTTAGCTGTCTGAAAGAATTGGAAATTTGGGGTTGCCCTGAGTTACGGAATCGATGTAAGAAGGAAACAGGGGAGGACTGGCCAAAAATAGCTCACGTTCAACATTGTCATGTTTATAATTATTGATCTCACCGCTGTGGAAGAGGTGATTTTTCTTTTGGAATCATTTCAGGTACATATAATTTTCTTCTCCGATGCGGGTTCTTTTACTTTTAATATCTTTTTACAAACCTTATCAACATTTGTTTATGCTGAAATTACGGTGATTTAAAATAGATTTAGAAAAAGGAAGAATTATGAAAAATATTATATATTTGATGCGTGATTAATACAAAAGATAAATTACTAATTCTTATTTGTATTAATAGTAGAATTTTAAAAGGGTTGAAAATAATTTTATCTCTCCGCACGTCTATAGAAATGAGTGGAGTTCATTTTTTCTTTTTCCAACCCTTTGGGATACGGACATAAGCGTCCATATTTATACAAAAAATAAATTCTTAAAATATAAACACAAACCATGAAATATAAGAAAATAGGAAAACTACTCCCACGAGATCCTTTAGTAAGATATAATTAAGATAGGGTTTATCATCTCTCATTTAACATGATATTATGAAATTTCCTACACACACAACATCTTGTGGTGCCCGCAGCAAAAAAAAAAAAAAAACTCCGGCACGAAAAATGAATCTCTATAACATAATTTTTCCTACAACATAATTCTTATAAAACCCATTAAGATATTATACTATATCATTTAGATAATCTATTCAAATTAGATAGACGCAGAAAATATTATATGCAATTTTATAAAATGAAGAAATAAAATTTGTTATTTTCATGAAAATTTCCAATATTAACAGTATCCAAACAAAGCTATAGAATTCATTGTTTAACTTGTCATTTCTCCTGTTTCATTCTCTTTTTCTTAATTTTATCCATTTTCTTTCCCTCCCAACTTCCCAAGTCATAACATCCAAATGTACCTTAAATTGCTCCAGTAATCAGAACTTAATAATCACCTCTGTATGTTACGGATAATTCAAAATACTTTTTGCTGGAATTAAATTCTTCAATCTCCTGTAAAAAACAACAACCCCTTTCAGTTCATGTGGTTACTAGCTTCTTGATGGCTCATATTCCGAAGACATTAAGTTATCCTGTACGGGTTATTAACTATTATTATTTAAATTTAAATGGGCATTAAGTTTTAAAGTGCTCAACATCAATAATAAGTGTCAGAGAATTGGGTAATACATTAGATGTAGATTTCAGGTTTTTATCTTATCCTACTTTTACTGCATCATATATTTTAGAGAAATATTACTCTCCTTTCACATAAGATATCTCACTTTTTTTTTTTTCTTCTTATAATAGTGGGACCCACCTATTTTATCTCTACAACATAAGATAACTACCTTATCTTATGTAAAAGGAGATTAGTAAAACCCTATATTTTATTCTGAAACTGAAGATTATGTTTGTTTTTCCTTGTGTTTAGAATTCAGTGAACTTTGAGAATGAAAATGTCACGAGGGTTACAGCAGGTGGCGTCTGAAGATTGCATTGTTTGTATCTTTCAGCTAAGTGAGTAATAAAGTCCAGTCTGAAGTTTTGGCAGACAATATGTACATGTACAATTTTCAGAGATTTGTATTATTTGCTCATTTGTTTATTTGATCTCTTTTATTTTCCTGTCAATGTATTAAAAAGTGCATATTGATGTCTTTAATTGGTGGGAGAGGTTCGACAGCTAAAAATTCAGGTTCATAGGGATAAGTCTAAGGTCTTATGTAAGAAGAAATTAAAAAAAGAAAAGAAAAAGAGAGTATATATTGATGGATAATTTTATGCATTAAGTTTGTAGATCCCTTCCTTGTAACTCAGGCCCAACGAGGGCTCACTTTTAATTTAGTTTATAGAATTGCAATCAGGATCCCAAAAAACTGTCTTCGCTTCAAACTCCTTAGAGATACTTAATTTAGTATTTATGATGCCAATTATGTGACATCACCAACTTCTTAATAAGAAGGGGAAACCTATAGTAACCAGTTATTGACACATGTATATAACGAAATGCACATGAGCAATATATTTCTTGAATAGATACAAATTTGACAAATCCAAAAATTCAGGATACTCAATAATTATTTGGTTACGCTTTGTTTATTAAGAAATTGTGACTATGTATATATAAAAAAAAAAATTGTGACTATATAAAACGTCCAAATTATTGTTGCCATACATATATGTTTCGAGAGACTAGTAATTTTGCATTCATGAGTCATAGAAATGGAATCTTTTACAAGATTAATATAAAGATAGTATACACGAGAACAAAATGGAAACATAATTTGACACAGAACTAAATAGAGTAAAATCCAGTTAGAAAAAATGAAAGGGACTAGCTACTTTCTGCCAAAGACAAACAGATACTGTTATGGGCAACCAAATTATTTAAGATAACTGAGTGTTTTGGAAAGAAAGGACACAAAAAAGGAAGTTCACAAGGATGCAAACTCCTACAATTACTTCAAACGATTCTCCATAATAGACATACTTTCTCCCACTTAACATTATCATAAAGAAGAGATTGTTAAATTTATCAAATTTTAAGTTATACAACTAGAATATATGAGCATAACTACATCACGGAGTAAATAAATATCACTGAGAAGAATGTATATATTATTATATTTCTTATGATGATTTCAAGGAGGTTCAAATCCCATGCCATTGGGACATGGAGTACATGTAAAATTGTAGTCCAACAACATAAACAAGCTCTCTAATGAAGCTTAGCTAACAATAGAAATCTCAAATGGGGTGGGAGGGAAGCAAAGGCTAAACCATTTTGGTAGAATTTAAAGTTGGAGTAAGAGGTTGATTGGAACATATGTAGATTCTCTCATGTGAAAAAATGATCATATTATTTAATCACAATCACTCATTTAAAAATTATGTATTTTTCTTTCTCTTATCTCATCATCAATGAGTGATTGTGATTACATTACCATTTTTCCACATGAGAGGATTCACTCGCATGCATTATACACATCATAAAATTTTATTTACTACAGAGAACTATGTCAAGAAGCAGACAATTTGGTTCACAAAATGTCCAAAACTTTTTGAAATGTAGCCTCAACAAGTAAATACAAATTACACACCCTTCACTTTTAATTTTTCATTCAGAGGACCAGATCCAGGCGAGTTTAGTTTGTTGTTTTTGTATAGTATATTTAGTCACTTAAGTTTAAAAGTTCTGCATGGTTTTCATAGACACAACAAACAGAGATTGGTGCATTTTGTGGCATCCCAATTCTTGTCACCCTCATGCAAGATTACAAGGCTCAATAAACACCAGAACCTGACCCAAAATCGCAAATATTCTTTTTGGATCAAACACTGGGGACGTGGTAGAATAACCATGCAGAAGAAAGACGTTCTCCTTCTCCCAAAATTTTGCATTGAAGAGCAGTTTGACATGAAGAGGTCTGTGACTCCTACAGACTACAGTGCTACTTGGGTTTTCTAAAGAGAAGACTGTAAATAGTTATTGAGAATAGGAGTGTCAAAGTTGTATTTTAGGTAGCTAGCAAAGGCAGGGTGACCACAACCAAACCCAGTCATAAATGCATATTTGTCTGGTATTGTACCGTGTGTTAACTAACTGGGATGATGGGTAGAATGGCAGAGGCCTTGTGAACCAAAAAGAAAGAGAGAAATGGGGATAAGAAGAGGTGCAGTGAGGGAGAGTGACATTAGTGGTAATTTTGTAAAGTTAGAGATCTTGATATTCAGATAATGGAAAAGGGTCTTCTCCTTGTAGCACTTTTGTGTCTTTTCTTCCTAGTTCCTAGGCTGTTCGAGTTTATTATTTGCTTGAATGGATGTTCAAGGTACCATTCTTTTAGGTGGAAGTTATCATTTTCAACATGCTCCAGCTTTATTTCCCAAGAAGAGACCGTTTATTTGGTAGGAAATAGCTAGAATGTAATAAGCAGTGTCTGCATGCAGTAAACAATCAAAGTACCACAGTGCTTCACGAGCAAGAAAACTCCCGAGTACACATCTAGAACAATTTATCTTTAAGCTCAATACCTTTCATTAATCTTGTGAGATCACCTTGTTTTAATTAGTGTCTCTAATCATGACGTTGAACTTATAATATTAACAAATCCCTAAAGCAAAACTGCACTCATCCCATTGACCTATTTTTTGTACACAACATATATTGAAGTCGACCATCACTGCAAACTTGTTTCCTACATATTTTACAAAGCAGCACCCAGCAAAAAAAAAAAAACATTTTGGACCCCAAAAGAAAAAGCCTTTCGTTAGATACATCATATTCTACAAGGAGGAATGCATAGTGTAGCGCACCAGAACCAAGGAGACCACTTTCCAACAGCACATGAGGGTGTTGTGCCGAGTACACAAACCATTCCCATATTTATAGATTTCTTTCATGTGGTTCGAGCCAAGGAAAGCCCAGGAAATCAAACACCTCCTTTTCTGTATAAAATTTCAAACTTGCACTACCTTTTGCACCCTGCAACATAAACATACTAGCTAATTCACGGAAATCAGGAAACAGTCCTTAAAATAATTATTAATTGAAAAAATAAATAAAAAGAATACCCGTTTGCCACCAGAACCCTGAGTAGCAGGAAACAACCCAGTATCATCAAGCCGGAATCCTTTAGATTCAGCTTGCAGTCTCAATCTGTATTAAAACACCCAAAAACAGAAAAAAGCACCATAAATAACTCCCCAGCAATAGATGATAAAGAAAATGATGAAATAGATAAAAAAGGCATTGACTGTGCCCCATCAAATTGGTAATAAAGTATGGTTATCATAGCATCCATTCTTTACACACACACACACAAAATAAAAAATAAAAAAAAATAAAAAAATATTTCCAAAAAAATAAAAAAAAGATACTATGAAAGATTAGTAGATTTCTGGAAAGATATATCCCTGTGATAGACACAAAGACACTGAAATTAAGATGCCATCTGGCTCACTTCTGACAGCCAATTTCTAAGATCCAACATTTCAGCATATTCTTTTTAATAAAATATACCAAAATGAGGTTTGCTTGTCATTAGGGGAATAGTCATGGTACCCGCATTTATATCTCCTTTCCCTTTTATTAGTATTATTAAATATACATTTCACTTCTGCAAGCATTCACTATATTAATGAGTACGTATGTGTAAGCAAGTAGTCTAATACACTATCAAAAGAAAAACCCTGAAGAAACTATTTTGAACTTCTTTATGAGAGGTAAAATGGCCAAAACTTTTAGAGATGGAAATTTCAATGCATATAGAAGCAAGCATACCTCCTGTTTAATACATCATTTCCTGTCCAAGCTATAAGTCCAAAAGCATATATGTCTCTTGGGTACACCTGCCAAAATCTTAAAATTAATCATATGTACTTCTGAGATGTCCATAAATAATTAGTCTGTGCTGCTAAAAGTTGGCCACGCAACAAAGTACAACCAGCAGTAGGATAGACAGAGGAATGCATTTATATTTTTACCGCATTATACTATGGTTAAGTGCTAACTGCTAAGTATTTGACCAAAAACAAGAAATTGAAGACAATACTAAATTTTGAATAACCCCTGTAGTAAAATACGAAAAAACATGGCAATACAACAGCACAAATACAAATATGCAATAGTACATGTCATAATTTCCTTAATGTGTTCTTGCTTTTATAGGGTCTATTGACTCTAGTTTGGGATAATGGTAATGTTGATGTTGAATAGTACATGTAGGAAGAAAGAGGAAAATAATCTAGAAAATCCACAAACTTTTAAACATCCATGAGCCTTCATCAGACATTGTATGAAAAGATATACCATCTATCACCTTTAAATCAATACGGTGCCGCAACTCCCGTCCAGGATAGGTGCAAAAACCAAAGTAAGTGTCAACACCAGAATCAGTACCCTGTGAATACATGGAAAGATTAAAAAAGAGAGCAAACAATGAATAAAAAGAAATAATGCAGAAACATCTAGCAGATAGATGAATACAGAAAAATATCAAATACAGATTGATTCATCAAAATGTATTAAGAGCTCTTCACGAAACCCCGACTTGCGAGGGTAGAGATAAAGAAATCCTTATACACAGCCTTATCCTTATATGTTTGCAATGAGGCTATTTTATGTATTCAAACTTGTAATCTTTTGGTCACAAAAGAGCAGCTTTACCACTGCTCCAGAGTCACTTTCTTTTTTGTCAAATTGTATGTCTAGCTACAACTTATAGAAAGATAAGGCTATCTAAAATAGGGGACGAGATAACCCCCAAGGGTAGCTCAGTTGGGCAACTGAGCTCCCAAGGGTTTGCTTAGGTCAGAAGTTCAAACCCTGTCTCAAGCAAATTCTTGAAAAAAAAATTGGGGGCCAGAGCTCAGAGGATATGCCTCTTTCCTCGAAGGGGGGATTAGTCTCATCCTTCTTCTGGTAGCGAAGCTCAATGCACCCGCTGTTCCAATAAGGGGGTAGCATTCGGGCTGTACTCCGAGGACAAGGTGACCGGACGAGGTTGAATGGGTATATCCTCCAGGTTGTACCAAAAAAATAAATAAATAGGGGACGAGATTATGAGCTCCTTATGGAATAGGATGATGGTTTATGCCAAACTGTCACGGTGTACGACACAAATAATAGATAATTACTAACTCTTGATCTTAGGATTATGAATTTATAATATGTTAACACATTCCTTTAAGTTCCATAATCTAAGTTAAAAAGGTCATAATCATAAAAGGTAAAAACATATTAGGCCCACCTTCCTCAATTTCTCCAGAAAACAGGTCATTTCAAGATTCATGCTCACCTTCAAAGTATCAAGTCACAGTATAGCTTATTCAACCTTTCAAACAATTAAAAAAGAAATTTTTATCCTTATGAATTCTATAAGGAAATGAAGTTTTTGAATATACGCCCAAAAATGTGGAGGAGTTGAGCTTAAACTGCTATTTACAACTCAAGAAAGTCTTCTCTGCTTTGCATCTTCACATGCAAGTACAGACTCTCACCCTTATTTCAGAAAATATCGGGTTATACATAAGACAGTGTCTCTCTAGGAAAATAATTGTCTTGTTTTGCAGGAAAGCTTCACCAGCCAAATAAAAATACATTTGTAGACAACAAGCAAATGGTAATATTACCTCTTCACTGTGAGTACTGAAAATTAAATCCTCTCTCAGGAAATTCATATCCTTCAAATGTTTTACAAACTTTGGCAAAAATCCTTTGTGACTGCAAGATAAAAACAAATCTACTGAGTGAACATGAAAAAAGAAGTTTCCACAAACAAAAGATAAAAGAGAAGTGCATAATGTTAGTCAATCACATTCTCCTAACAGCAAGAGTAAAGGGATTGTCTTAGCTGCTACAACTTTACATATTTTTCCAATAAGGGAAATGAAAAAAGCACAACAGAAATCAAGGAATCTAAAAAATTATTACTTAAGTCACTTGTTTAACAGTTTAGAACACATATAACCATTCAATCAATCAAAGCAAAAACTATATTCAAAGTTAAATCATACATCAATAAGAATATATTTAAGAATTCCGTTTTACCAAGGTAATATTTCAGTACATGGTACCAATAAAAAACTACTAATTACTATCCTATTAAAATTTATAACTTAAACTTAAATTTTATACAAAAGGAAATAAACTCACAAAAGCAATAATAATGACACTCGTATTATTTGAAAAACAAAATTTCAGTTGGAATTTGGATACGTATCCATTCAACTGCAGATTTTCTTCAACAATGAATAAAGTTTCTAAGAGAAATCAATATACCTTGTTCCATCAGGATGTGTTATAATGATATCAATGTCCCCACAGGTAGCCTTCCCACGTCTATATGATCCCCCACAAATGATAACAACCTAAATGACACAACAGAACCATAACCAGGTTTTCAATGTCATGATTCAATTCAAACTGAGGGAGCAACAAAAAAACGTATGTTAATGCATGTCAGTAATATAAAAATTATCTGCAATCTAAGTGAAAGCATGAACTGAAATACAGGAGGCAGGAGGTTCTAGAAACAGGATCCCTAAGAGTTACATGATGGAACAGCAACAATTTTCTAAAATATGATTATAACAAGATAGATGTGAGAAGTAGCATATTTCTAAATAAAGCTTGTATCATCCATCATTTCTATATTATCTGTGTCCCAACTACCTTTGAGCACCAAGACCAAAAACCAGAAGTCAAAGCCATATGCTGCAACCTTAAAAGAGAGATGGGAGACTAAAGCAGCACTGAAAACTACATAATCAGTGATAGTTTGACCAAACAACCCATTTTATTTCAAAATAGACACCATAACACTTCTATCTAATAAACAATGGATACTTCATCCCAAGCAGCTTGGAGATAAATCTATTTTGAAATACACACACACGGAGAGAGAAATGAAGATTTTCATGTGACAGATTCTTATCAAACATGCATGACAAGATAGAAAGCTCATATCAATCTCAGTCCAGTCAGAATTTTGTAGTGCTCACCCCAGGCAAAACATTCTCTCCAACATTCTGCAAAATATGTTCCATCTCTTGAGCCTATCAAATCAAAAAGGGCATCAGTGTTTTTTGGTGTAATGAAATGAGGTTTTTTTCTTGCGGGGTGGTACCACACAAACAGTATCACCAGACCTCATGGCGTGGAATCCGTTCCCTGATATCATCAAAGTATTTCAACCCTAACTTCTGTGCATTTGTAAGTGACTCGTCATTCCTAAGATCATCTAGTGTACGATGTCCTTTCTCATACAGTTTCAGTGATGTGGCTGGACCTATACCCCATACTTCTCCAAATAAGGATATTGTTCTCACCTATAATTAAAGAAAAGGTAGCAGGATTGCAATAAAATGTAAAAAATATAGATGGTGCTATTATTTTAAAGAATATGTGGCCTTTCATATTACACATGGATCAACTAAACAATAAAAGAAAACAAATAAAAGTTCAGAGACAATATTTTACATACAGTGGGCCAACAATTTACTATACATGCTACTAATACAGTACACATTAGACAGGAGTTGAAACCAGCCTTAGCTGGAAAAACTGACTTCAAACTTAGCTCAAGAAATTAGAAAAAAAGCATAAATGTGTGCTAGTGTGCGTGTGCATATAATTTAATATGATACAAAAGTATTAAAAATGCGATCACGCAAGGATCATGGATCAAAATAAATTATGCATACAATTTTTCATGAATCTTGGGGTAAACACTTAAAATACCTTCTCATCAGTTTCAAAGTGTTCCAATTTGGATAACTTCCCAGTAGTTATTATCTCCTGAATCTACACATAGTAAACACGATTGCTTGTGATGTTATCTGACCAAAAGTAAAAGAAAATGATAAATCATTACATAGGAAGACACACAAAAGTCTTATTGATGTCCAAATTCAGATTGCTGTACCATCAATGGGGAGTAAATAAGCATCATAACAGAATATTAGAACCAAATAACTATGTGATAATAACCCAATAACAAACATCCTGAAAAAGTCAAGAATCATAGAGAAATTAGCACACTTATACAAAATTGTCCTCTTAGATGGACCCCCAGCATAACCAGACAAGATATGCACCTTCATTCCCACAATAATAAATGACAACTAGGAGGATATCATACAAGACAGTTAAATGATATTTTCGACTAGAGACAGCTGAAATTTTAGATAAGAAAAATGCAACAGGACAGAAGAACAATAAAGTAATAGCAAATTTTTTTTGGAAACCAACAATATATATTGTCATCAAAGTGCCAGTAGATAAAACTACATAAAGTGCAGTGTCAGATAGCAGCCATTTGGTCAACACAGAATGTCTAGTTACATAGTTCACTTACATGATCTTTCATTGATTTGCCAATTGACGGAAGGTTTTTTATCTGGTCAGCACTTTCAATTTTAAATGGCAACTTCTCAATCACTGCAATAGCCTTGTAATAGCTGAAGGACCTCCGATCATCACCCAATGCTTTCAAACAGAATTAGCACAATAAACAAGAGCTCGAGAATAAAATAAAATAAAAAAGACAACAATCTGTAGGAGTTATATTAGCCTTACCTCTATATATGTTCACAAGTTTCCCAAATATCTCTGTTATGTTCTTGTTCAGATCAGGTGGACAGTATGGCAAGGATGACTGCAATGTACTCCCTTTGTTAGAAGTGTTTCAAGAAGAAGGCATAAAACTCAGAGTATGAACTTAAAGATAAACTATATTTCATAAATGTATGCGCTTCAAAGCCATTTGCATTAATTACCCTCCAGGTGTGCGTCATGCATAGGCTGTCAAGATATGCATGTGAGCATGTGATAAATAGATAATTAGATACAGTTATATGGCACTAGATATTAAAAAGAAATATGGAATTTAAATTTGGTCATAAGCTTATTCTATTAAACAGTAGGCATATAGATCTTACTGCCTCATTTGCAGCATCAAGATGTTGAGGTCTTGTATTTGCATAACTTAAACTGTCAACTTCACCCTGACTGCTTGTCGTGCTTGTTGATGAAAATAGCTCGTTTTCTCTTCTATCTTCAATATTTCCAAGATTTACAATATTTGTATCCTCAGAAGGTGATTTGATGTTTTTATTCTGTAATTGCTGAGGATGGCTAGAAATGTTCCCATTAGTTTGCTCAGGGTCCAAAGATTTATCAGGTATATCTTCATCTAGAGGATCCAACTTCAGTACATACATATCCTCAGATAGTTTCTCCCCTGATTTCAAGCAGTCTTCCAGCCATTGATAAAGGAGAATTCTCTGCACAAAACATCATTAACCAAAAAGAGTAAAGGCATGTAGAAGCACATTCTGAACATAAAAATAGAAACCCACATTATGCACTTCAAAGGTGATTGTTATGCAAACAAAATAGATTTCAGCGTATGCAAGTCAAAGTACAACATAAAAATTCTTAAAAAAAAAAAAAGCTCAAAACATAATTAAGCCCTTCAAATACTATTAGTAAATGTCAATTTTGGTCCTTGAATGATATTAGCAACATGGCATCCCTATATTAATAAATACATCAAATTAGTACTTAAAAGATATACAAAACATCAAAATCAAATTGGTCCTTAAGAATGCATCATCGAAAGACCATTTTATATTGCTGACAAATGAAGGGCCAAAAAGAGTGTTTACTCACTACTATTACTATCTTTGCATCCCCATTGAAACAATTGCAAACTCAACCACTCATAAATCACAAAAATTTAAGTGTTAAAATAGCAAACCCCTTTGAAACGTGACAAACGCTCCCTGTCCAATTCCTGGAGAAGGGAATCTGAGTCTATAGCAAAAACATGAGTGACTCGTTTGGATAGGCGCTCCTCAATGATAGCCCCCATTTGCACCAACCTCTGCTTCCAAATCTTACACAGAAGGAAAAAAAGATACAAACTTTGGAATTGCAAATGGGTACTCATTGAAAATAAAAAAGTGGGTATTGAAAATAGAAAAAAACGCAGTTACAGTGATTAGCATTTTCGGTTGAAGTTTGTACCTGCAACCGACGAGTTTGAACACCTTTTGGGACCAAGAAGACAACCATTCCAGAGAACATTCCATGAGATTGAGGGTTAGCTTGTTTCTTCGTTGGTTTTGTCTTTGGCGCCATTTTGCTACGGTTTGTTTCTTCATTCGTGCTTCTACAATACGCTACTATGGCCTAATGTGAGTTGGGTGTGTTTGGGTAGAATCGATCTGTGTCAGCATTTGGTACAAGCTGCGCGTGTCGCGCCAGATGTTGGACACGTAGATAAACATCTTGAATGTGATGGAAACTCATTGATTCAGTGACTAATGATACTATAAGATGTGATTTTGATTACTTTTTTAATTATCCTTTAATTATTTATGACTGTATCATTAATTATTTTGATTATTTGTTTTGTGATTTTAATTTAAATCGTCTTCTATTATTGAATAATAGGATATGATCTTATCAAGTTTAATTTTCATAATTACTTTTCTTTATGTTGATTCTTCTTGTTCTTCTTGTTTTAACCTTTTTCTATGCCATCTGTACTTTTTTTTTTAATAAAAATAAATAAAATAATGTGGATACTGCAACAGAGACCGGTAGCGACAGTGAAGCATGTTAAGTTACCTAGTTGTTTTAATTGACAAACTAAGGGTTAGTTATGAAAATTCTGCAAACACTGTCACAATGGCTACCTAACTTTGACAAGACTGGAGAACTTCTATGGTATTAACAAGTATTTGACTTTTAATGGAGTCAACAAAAATGGATGATTGTAGAATGAAAACTTAGGGCGAAAAGTAATGTGGATTAGAATTGCATGAGACATAATTTGAATTTCTTTGATTACTATCTTCAATAAATTCAACAGTAAAAGGTTGATACCACTATGCATTTGATAAAGTGGGTTACAATAAGATTTCAATATTATTTTTACTAATGCTGTTATAAGTTAAACGAATGTGTAGACTTGTTCAAATCAAGAGGGGACTTTATATGTATGAATTGATACTTTTTTTCAAATCAAGAATTTGAAACAAATACATAAATGTATAAACTAGAAAAGAAAGAGATTACATTTAAAAGAGGTGACATGGTTTCAAACTATTTAGGGAGAGAAACTATAGACATGATGAGCATGATAGCAAGGAATATTTCTCCTCTAACCCCTCTTCCTCTACTGGCAAGGAAAAGGGATTCAAATTCTCTAGTTGAATCCTAAATACATGCATGCAGTAACAAATGACAACTATTACATGCTACAGACTACTACTGTTATTTCTTCATAAATCAAATCAGTCTAAAAACTTATTATTATTTAGCAATGAGAATAGCCAGTGTACTAGCCATTCAGATTTCCAATCTTATCTGCATTCATCAAACTATTTACAAAGTCATCAATGTTCTTGTCAGAGCTTCCTCCTTCACCAACTGCTTCCCTAGCCAACTTCATCCATTTATTGGCATTCCTTCTGATCTCTTGGCTTCTTTTACCCTCCATTACTACTTTCAAACTTTTGACAAATTCTTGCTTCCTCACAACTCCATTCTCATCTTCCTTGGGCCTCACACCAACCTCCCATATTTCCTCCAAAAATTTAGCATCAGGCAATTGATCAGCCCACTGTGGCAAACACACCACCGGAACCCCAAGGCTCAAAGTTTCAAGTGTGGAATTCCAACCACAATGAGTCACAAAGCACCCAATGGCTTGGTTAGCCAGCAATTCAAGTTGGTTGCACCATGTGACAATTAGACCCTTTTCTTTTATCAAGTCTATGAACCCATTGGGCAATTTACCTTGCTCAGATTCTCTTAGAACCCACAAGAAACTCACTCCACTTTCCTTCAATCCCCAAGCCACCTCTTCCATTTGTTCAGCTGTCAAAGATACCATGCTTCCAAAGGAGATATACACCACAGACTGAGGTGGCTTTGATTCCAACCAATTGATACTTTCTTCACTTAGTGGCTTCCACAAACTTGCTCCATATCCTTTGTCCCCTTTAATCCTCCCATCTAAATAAGCAGAAGGGACCATTGGACCTATCAACTTAACTGGACAGAGCTCAGTTAGGCCTTTCACCACCTTTCATACACAAGGAAAACATCATCATCAACCATGTCATAAACTCATAATGAATTAGACAAAAAAACATTATATAAATAAATGAAAATAATATAAAATAAATGGTTAAGTTATATTATATTGTAGAGGTAGCATCCTTTAATTCCAGTGTCAAATTTGAAATTTGATACATCATCTGAGAGCCATTAGATCAGAAAAAATCAATGGTATCACATGCCTACAAATTAGAGTTGTTGATCTTTTTTGATCTAACGACTCTCGGATGAGGTGTCAAATCTCAAATTTGACACTGGTGTAAAACATTCCGCCTCTATATTGTATTATATTATATCATATGAATGAAGTTGTACCTCGCTTTCTAAAGCTTCAAAAGTGTTGACAAACATCCAATCAGCATGGTTCAAATTAGAGAACTGACTCAATTTCATAGCCATGTAAGCAGGGTAACTTTGAGGGAACCTTATGAAACTTGGAAGATCTTGGGAATTCAATGGAGGAAGGCCAGGAACTAACAAGGGTAGGTCTTCCAAATTCACAGGAAGCTCAATTAAACCATGGTGTATGCGACAGAAAATGTTGCAAACAGCAGCTGAATTTGTGAAGAAAGAGGCTCCATAAATGCCATGTTTTTTGGCTACATCAAGAGCCCATGGAAGAAAAGAGTCATAGACAATGCAAGTGACAGGGGAACTAGTGTTTTGAAACTTTTCAACAAGCTGAGACAGTGTTCTTGAACCATTGGTCCTGAATGAACTCAGAAACAGTTCAACGTTTTTGGCTTGGGCAAAGCCACCCTCGTCGAACCCATCAGAGATTGGTTCCACGCCAATGTTGGGTGCGGTGATGGACTTCACTGTGTAATGGGTGGTGGCAATTGTGGCCTTCACACCTTTTGAGGCTAATCTTTTTGCAAATTGAACAAGAGGGCTAATGTGGCCTTGTGCTGGGTATGGAAGAACAAGGACATGGACATTGTTCTGACTCAGCAGACCCATTTTTTTTTAATTTTTTTTTTCTCTCTTTCTATGTTGTGGTTTTGTTTAATTTTGATGTGTGATTGCTTCACCTAAACACCCTTATTTATAGGCCAGTTTAGCAAATTTTAGATGAGTTGTTTAATTGCTAGAATGTGGGATTGTTCTCCAAAAGTTGAGAAGTCGGCATGATAGCCGATTTTATAATAGTCTTTATTTTTTAAAAAGAAGAAGAAGAAAAAAGATCAACGAATTTCTTTCAGAGTAAATACCATTTCAGCAAATTTCGCGATTCCTCTTTATTCCCTACCAAATAAAAAGTTATTCGTGATCATTAAGAAATTCAAAGTGGAATCATTTTAATCCTTATGAGAGATTAATGTGAATCTTTTTTGAATTTGTGAGGATCACAATTTCAACTAAATGTGTACATTTTGAATTTTTTAGGGACCACGAATAGTCTTTTAATTTGCTAGGGATTAAAACAGGTATCGTGAAATTTGCTGAGTACCAGGATATTTAGTCTTACTTTTATTGATTCGTAATCAATGAATTTGTTTATTTTTCTTTTGTGCTTTACAGAGAAATATAAATAAATTTCTTCTATTAACTCATTATAATTAATGGTGCATTAGTTGATCATTATAAACTGACACATTTTTAATCACGTCCCTATCATTAATTGATGGAGAGGGTTATATTTATAAAAAGAAAATTTATAAATTTTTATAAATTATATTATGTATTTTTAAAAATACCCTATATTATATTATGTATATCAGGAAATATATAAAGTAATTTGCGAAAATTTACAAACTGATACTTCCCATTATTATAAGGGAAATAATATTATCATATTATATAAGATTTATTTCTCATGTTACGCTCACATAAAAAAATGTGTCTCTATTTTAAAAATAAAATAAAATTGGTGAACTTCAAATTATCTCATAACATAAGATAATTTATCTTCTTTTACACGAGAGAAGTAAAGCTTGTTATAAACTAGCACAGATGAGATGTTACCATCAACATCCTGAATTTGAATCCAAATTTTAATGAATTTAGATCCTCTTATATAAAAAATGTGATTATACGGTTTATTATTTGATCATAGTCATTCATAGATGATAATATAAAAGAGAGAAAAATATATAATTTTTATGATCCACTAACATAATTATATGATCATTTTTTCATCTAGGAGGTATAAATTATTTTATTAATGGCGGTGAGTTTGTCCCTTTAGGCTGGGGACGATAAGGACAAGAAGTAGGAGACTGTGTTGGTGAGTGGACCCGGAGTTAGTTCACGGAACTGCTACCGGTGTGCCTCGTAACTATTACTAAAGATATTTTTTATGGGTTCAGGATTTCTTCAATTAAGTTACACTGACTTTAAAATTACATTGTTCTTTATCTCCAAAAAAAAAAAATCACATCATTTTGAATTTTAAAAAAAGAAGGGTATTTTAAATAAAATCACAAGAAAGAAATAAAGTTTTTAATATATTTTATAATTTTTAAAGGTAAAAAGTGTTTTTCATGTTAGAAATAAAATTATTTTCAGAAATTCTAAAATAAAATCATTTTAGGTTAAAAAAGGGTATTTTAATGAAAATTTTAAATGGATTTATATGCCTTCTGTCGCTGCATTCAAACATTATTTTGCAGCAGCTGATACAATAAATAAAAGAGAATAAGTGAGATGAGGATAAAGAAAATAAAAATGATGGTCCCTACATGTTTATTGTGTGCTGGCTGCATTCAAACATTATTTTGCAGCAGCTGATACAATCAATAAGAGAGAGTAAGTGAGATGAGAATAAAGAAAATAAAAATGATGGTCCACATGTTTATTGTGTGCGCTGCAAGTTTGTTTTAAGAGATGTAAACCCCAATTTTAAATTACCCTACATTTTCTCAAAACTTCAAAACAACTTTGTTTTCGATTTTCATAAAAAAATTTATTTATTATGGTAGAGAAATAAGTTTATACCTTATATATGGTGAAATATTTTTAATTTTCTTTAATGTAAAGTAAAAGTTAGAATCACTATAATTGAATCCCTTCAATTAAAAGTAATGGAAATCGTTCTTCTCATGTTAAGAAAATTATAATATAATTATGCGGATAATTATAACCATCAAAATAAATTAATAATTATGATTTTATAATTAATCTTTTTCTCTTTTTTTATAGAGAAATATTTCTCTCATTTCATTCGAGATAACTATATCATTTTATACACTCATTAAATTTTGTGCCAGCCTTTTCCATTTCTTTTTTCTTTTGTTTTAAAGTGTGGCCCCACGTATTTATCTCACACGCATGAGAGAACTATCTTAAGCATTATTGTTAAAATCTCGATTTATCACTATGATTTTACGTTTTTACGATTTTTTTATCAAAATAATTGTACTAATATTCCAAACGCTTTTACATTTTACGCTTTTACATTTTACGATTTTTTAATCCCTTTTTAATTTTACTTAAAATCTCAATTTTAAAAACATTAATCTTAAGTAATATGAAATTAGTAATTTTTTTTTTATAACCATCTCGATTCAAAAGTAACATCCTTCAATTTTTTGTCAGAAAAAAGAAACACGTGATATTTAGTGTGATGTGGTGTATATGTACATTTTCTTTTTTTTTTTGGTACAGATATATGTACATTTTCGGACATGTTATATCATATGTACAAACTGGAATCTTTGACGGGTTTAATATTTTAGTTATAGAAAATAAATTATTATTATATATTTATTCTTTTAAAGAATATATTTTTGTATCATTTTAAACTTTAATCATTAATTTTTGTCGATAACCGATTATAATTTATTGTGTTAAATTTATTAATTAATTAGTACTTAACATAAATTATAACTATTGTTCAATGAAAATCAATGTTTAAAATCTAAAATGATACAAAATTATTTCTTTTATAAAGATAAATATTTTTTTCATATATATATTTATATAAAGTTTATGGAAAAAATATATCTAATGTTACTTTAGATGTCGTTGTTTAATGTTCATCCAAACGACGTCGTTTTGAGGTTGAAAAATTAAAAAATTAAAATGATAAAGACTATTATAATTCTGAAATAAATTAAAATTACAAAAATATCATGATTTCCTCCGCAAAACGACGTCGTTTCGATGGACATTAGATAAAGTTATCTAAAGTAACATTAGAAAAACTAAACCAAAGTTTATACACACTCGAAAATCATTTTTTTTTTTCATTTGTGGACGAAAGCTTCTGCAGTTACTCTCACATCAATTTTTGTGTATTTTTTTAAAAAGAAAAAAATTAATTGGTCCCATTTTTTTATATCTGGGAAAGATTTTTTTTATATCTTGAAAAGACATTAATTTTCTATTGTTGCCGTAAAAAAGTAATGTTTATATATATATATATATATATATATATATATATATAGGGATTTACATTTATCATTTAACACGACACAATAAACTTTCCTACACACACAACATTTTGTGGGACCCACTCTTTTTAAAGAAAAAAGAAATAAAAGAAATTATGGCACGCAAAATGAATCTCTATAACATTACACAATCACTTTTCCTATAACATAACTCTTATAAAACTCATATATATATATATATATATATATATATATATATATATATATATATATATATATGATTGTGTTAGATTCATGTGAATCCAATTGAGTAGAAGAGAAAAAATATATATAAACCGTACATATTTTTATATTATATAAATATATCTTCTATAACCTGAAAAAATAATAAACCCATGTTTTAAACAAGTAATTGCATGAGTATGTTTAAAGCGAATAATTTTGTCAATGTACATAATAAATAATAATATTTCTGTAGATATATTATCTGCATTTATTTCCAAAATGACGCTATTTTGAGATTAAAAAAATTAAATAATTATAATTATAAAGACTATAATAATCCTGAAATAAATTAAAATTACAAAAGCACCATAATTTCTACCCAAAATGACATCATAAGTTATATGTATTAACGGCAAAAAAACGAACCCAAATAATAAGGAATAAACTACTTTTGTCGGTGGAATTTGAATTTGTTTATTTATTGAACTATAACTCGAAGGTCGGCAAAAATTTATTTTAAATTCAGTTATCTCGATTTGGATTCTATATGGAGCCTTCCACACTACGTATCTGCAAACATTTGGTTTTTATTATCTGTAAAGATGAATACTTTTGCTTTTAAATATTTTTTATTAGTATAATACAATTAATTTTTCGTGAAGTTGAATTTCTCTATTTAGGAGTTTTACTTTTAATTCAGTTACCAGCTGGATTCGGATTCCTTGGAGTCTTCAACTTAATATCTGCAAACATTTGACCTTTTTTTTTTGTTACATTTGACTCTCTTTTTTTTTTTTTGTGAAGGACATTTGACCTCTTTATCTGTAAAGATTAATACTTTTGCTTTAAAATAATGTTTGTTAATATAATTATTTTTCCGGTAAAGTTGAATTCCTCAATTTATGCTGTTATACAAAGTGGGTTTTATGCTCTGAGTATCGTACAAATTATTCTTCCAAAAGTTTAAGATATTAAGTAAAAGTACATAAATAATAGTTTTATATCTCTTTTGAGAATTTTCTGAGGGTGTGGACAATATATAATTTCTTTTTTAATATTATCTTGTGCTTTTTTTTCAAAAAAAAAAAAAGAAGTAGAATGAAACGACAAGATCAAACTTTAAAATATTTGATCATCGAATATATGTTACACAACATATTCTTTCAAAAGTTTAAGCTTTTGGTTAAATGTATTTTAAAAGTCCGTCCCATCCCAGGGTCGACCCCTCTGGGTCATTGACTCTTCTGAGAGTTCGGATTAATAGTTAGATTCTACTTATACGTTGACTTCTCTAACAACATGGTGAACCCATAACTTCCAGGTTAAAGGGGTCACTGCATTAAAAAACAAATTATTCATGCAATGACATCGTTTGATGTGCAAAAGAAAAAAAACCGTTGCTGTCTAGATTTAGAACTAGATCTAAAATCTAAATCATTCTTCTTCTTTTCTTCCGATCTTCTCTCCCAGACCAGACCCAGTCTTCATGTTCCTTTGATCTCCTACACCGTACTAGTTATTCTCTTTCCATCGTTAATTTGTCGTGTCGCTGCCTGTCCCCCACTATTTTATTCTCTATTGAGTAAGAGATCTTCTTTCACATACTGTTATAGGTGCATGAGATGGACAAGAAGGCTTTGAGTTTGATGATTAACTCCATTGGAATATGTGTTTTATACTTTGATGGTTTGAACTTTGATTAGCTTGTGAATATTGACTTGTGGATATAATCAGTTGAATTATGTTAAGTATATTTTGAATATTTAATGATTGCGGTTTTATTTTTTTGAATTTTTCATATGGAATATATATTTATATTTTTTTAAGGTATAAAATCGATCAATGAAGTGACCCATGACCCCTCCCTCCCCCCGATTAAACCCTGATCCCATGACCTTTGACATCTACCGAGTCAATGGCCCAGCCGAATTTTAAAAGACTCGGTTAAAGGCACATGAATAATCAACAATCAATGTAATGTTTTAATTGGTTTCTCATTCAAATATTTAAAATAAGCATGTAAATATTTGTTAGTACGTATTTACAAATTTTTAAAAATTATAAAATTATTTTTACTTATTATTCTGCCATGAGAGTTGGGACTGCTTGATCATTTGGACTTCGATATTCGTATGTACTTATTAGGTTGACAAGTTATTATCATCATAAATTCTATGTCTTGACTCTTGTGGCAATTGACAAAAATTTATGAGGTAATTGGCCAGTATATTCAGGAATCGCATATTAAGTGCGATTGTGGTAGCCGCATTAATTTGATTCAAATCTTGAATGTGGTGATAATTTAGTTGGTTTACGTAGCCAAATTGGTGGCATATACAATGACAATGGTCAAATGACTCAAATATATACCAGCTGTGTATACCACGTCTCAGTTTTTCTTTTCATTACTTCTATTATTGCAACTTAATATGAAAAGTAAAACAAATTCATAACCAAAATTATAAGATTTTGAATATGAACCTCTAGATCATTTCTCTAAATGCAGGAATCAAATTTCAGATATATGGATTTTATAAGAGTTATGTTATAGGAAAAATGATTGTGTTATGTTATAGAGATTCGTTTTGCGTGCCGAAGTTTTTTTTTTTATGCGGACCTCACAAAATATTGTGTGTATAGGAAAATTTTTGTGATCATATTAAATAATAGATGATAAACCCTTCCTTTATACTATTTAACTCTGCCAATTCAACGTGCTCCGGTTAACATCTTCCTAATTATTAACTTGCTACTTGTTTTTCATGGACAAGTCAAAGACATTTAAATAGTAAAAATTCAAGTTTGAAATAATGAATCTAAATCTAATGACAGCACATGCAAATCATTTACGGGATCTCACCAGCCTTTTACGACTATCAACTTGCATTCAATTCGAAGACGGTAAAAGTGTACCAAATAGTCAAACAGCGTTTGTCAAAGGTTGTCTTTGAAGGAGAACCACACAAAATGGGAAAAATTTAATATGCTCCAGGATCACTGAATTTTTTGGTGTTCCCTCTCACAACATTAATTTTCTCTTTCATTTTTTGTCCCTATTAATTTCTAACTTTTCCCATTTTACCCTCCTAATTACAAAGAGAGACCACCTAAAAATGGTGGTCCCGACTCCCTTAAAATAACCTCCACAAAATGAAACACTTCTGACAGATATTTGGTGACGTACAAAAACGGAATTTATGATGTATAAGATGAGGTAATAAGTGATGTCGTAAGAGGGAGTATCACATTTGTTTCCCAACTCACTTTAGAAATCAGTGTGCTAAGAAAAAGTTCAGTACTACAGTAGTTTCTATCATGATTTATAATTGGAAAAAATTGTTTAAGATATTAAATGACACAATTTATATTCTTTCACTTTCATAAAGAGGTGAGACCTACATCTTTATTTTTTTATCAACTCTCTCATTCTATATCTATCTCTTTCTTTTTTCTTAAAATGACACTAATTTACATCTATTAAAATGACATACAATTTTTTCTTTATAATTTATCATGTAGAGTTGTTACTATATTTTTTCTCTTTCATACTCATCATCAACTTGTGGGGCCGTTTCATGAGAACAAATCTATTTCATGTATAGTTTTGATGATAATAAATAAATGAGATTGTATTATCTAATAAAATTAAAAATAAAGAAATGATTCAAAATCTCTCATATATGGAATGTACAACTCTTTACTCGGTGGTTTTTTTTTTTTTTGAAATTTTAATTCTTCAAAAAACTCATATATTAATTAGCGAAAAAATATTTGTCATTTTAAATTACATAATTTTGTGTCATCTTAGATGAAACGATGTCATCTTGATACATAATTGATATTTTTTTTACATTCTCTTTTCTCCACTTTTTTCTCTCTTCCTAATCCTAATTTTATAGAAGAGAGAGATTATAAAAAATTACCAATTATATACCAAAATGATATCGTTTTACCTAAGATGACACAGATTTATATGATTTAAAATGAAATTTTTGTCGTTATTTAATATATGGATTTTTTGAAGAATTAAAGTTAACAAAAAAAAACTCCAAGTAAAGAGTTGTAGATTCCGTTTACCAAAAAAAAAAATAAAAAAAATTGTATATTCCGTATAAGGGTTATTTTGAATCATTTCTTTATTTTTAATTATCAAAATATCTAGGAATGAAATTGAATTGAAATTAAAGTTAAAAATTAAACCAACAAAAAACATGGTCGATTAAAAAAACTAAAATTGAAAATTTAATTTTAGATTTAAATCACCTTTGATTCACTATCTTAAAATAATAAAAAAATATTTTTTAACCACATTAGTTTTATTCAAAAAATTATTTTTCAAATCTGGTTTAACTGAGAGAAGATAAAACTAGATTAGAAAGAATTATTTTTAACCCAAAAAAAACAAGGATGCACACTAGTTTTGGTATTGTTATAAAAAGGGAAGTGCATTCAAACATTGTGAGTAATTTTTTTTTTTCAAAACGTGCATTGAAGAGAAAAAGTACATTGAATGTGTTATGAGTAGGGGTGAAAGTGGGTTGGGATGGGTCAAGCTTTGCCCCGAAAAGCTTAAGCCTACGTCAAAAAAATTTAATTTGCCCTGGCGCAAGTCAAGTACGAGTCTAACTGTTAGCCTGACTTGTCTCATCTATAAAAAACAAATGGTTTGGCCTAGCCTGTTGGCCTGTTAAATTTTAACCTTCAAGCAGAACCATGAATCAACTTTACAAAATAATCAAATTCTGTTGTTAAACGAAAAATCATAATTTCAACGTCCAAATAGAATCATGAATCACAACAAAACTCATACAATCTGCATTTAAGTCACTTTCAAAAGCAAAATACTTAAACTAAAAAATATATGTTTCATCATATCCATCAAACAAATCCATACTATGTCAATTAAAATAACTACATGAACCCAACAAACATATCATGATGCTTGTAATAAGTATAACCTCTTCCAAGAACCTTTTAATATATTCATATACACAATCTAACATGCTGATATGTTGGTTATATAAGAAATAAGTTCAGATTTCTATTAAAAATATAATTGAATATAATTAAGTTATAAATAATTGCAATTGATTAATTTTTTTTTTCAAGACATACTTATTTTATTTAAAATAAGTAGTATAATATAGACCGACATGTAGGCTTATAGGCCAGGCCTTGAGAAAGTGGGCCTACGCCTTTTTGTTAAACCGGCTTTTTCAAAGCCTAAGCCCGACTTATTTTACGAAATATACTAGGTCGGGACTGGTCTGACATAAGCCTAGTTATAGGCCCATATAGACCGGCCCGACCCAATTTCATCCCTAATTGTGAGTTGTTAGGATGAACGCCTTGCCTACCCACGGTATTGGGTACAACAAGCGTATGATGCGCAAGTGCAAGTAATATAAAATCCAATTGAGTCCATATTATTATTCCAATGGAAAAAGTTATAAAAAAAGAGGTGTAAAGAAGTACAAAATGATAGACGAGAGGAAAGGAACAAATATTTGGAAATAATAACATGCAAAGAAACAAATCAAGAGAATTTATTCAAAAAAAAAAAAATCAAGAGAATTTAAGAACATTAATTGCTAAAAGGTAAACAATGTTGTAAGATAACACAATAGCAAAGTCATTACGTTTGGTTTGGTAGTGAAGTGTTCGGGTAATCTGTATTAGGTTATATATTCAAATCCTATATTTATAAATAAAAAAAAGTAACACAATAGCACTTTTTTTATTCTTAAAATTTAAGAGAAGAAACAACACAGAGATAAATTAAGGAAATAAAATATTAAAAATAAAGTAGATAATGATAGAAAAATTGATTAGAGTTGACTTTTCTCGGGTTAATGTTTTAGCACAATTCAACCTCTTAGAACTTCAACTTACACATCTCTATGCAAGTTTCAGATCCAGAAATTCAGGCTTCATGTTGCGTAATCTAGACGAAGGAAAGAAGAGTTGTTGACGTATACATATTGAAGCCAAGCCGAGGTAATGAGTGACGACACAAGAGTGACGTGTGTACTACTGGAGCAATAATCATAGTCAATTATCCATTATTAAGAATATTCCTATGGTAGATATAAAATCATAGTCAATTATCCATTATTAAGAATATTCCTGTGGTACATATATAGGCTTTACGTTTCTTATCTTGCTGATTTTTGGAACCAGGTGTCAGTGGTTTGGGTCATTACAACTTACAATTTTTCTGCCAGAAACATTTTACGTAAGCTCATTTGACAAGAAAAAACCGAAATAAAACGTGCAGATAAAAATGAAAAAATAATATTTTTTAAGCAGTTAACATTTTTTTCCCATATAATGACTCCAATGGTAAAAAGAGAAGGGAAAAAAATTAATGAAATTCATTTTTTTTTACCTGAATATGACAGATTTTTTTTTTCCAAAAAAAATGGAATTGTTATTTACATATTTTAATCGATATTGTTACAACTTAACCGTGAGAGGTAAGTTATTCATTGATAGTGTGATTTTTTTTTTTTAATGAGTTCTGACAATTTATTGAAAAACACATTATTTTTTTATTTTGCGCTGTAAGTTCGGCGGATTCTACTGAAAACTCACATATCTCCCATGTGACGTGATTTTAGCCATTCAAAGCCTTTAATCATTATAATAACATTTTTTCCCAATTAAAACGAGTACTTTGTCATGAGGGGAAAGGAAATAACGTTTGTCAAGAAATAGCGGCTCATAATCATTATTTCGAGGTGCTTGATTTGATATAAAATAACCAAGAGGTTGCATTTATTTTGCAATTATGACCGTAATTCACATATGTTTAAGGTTGAAGAGACTTTCAATTACTTTATACAGACATGTGTTCATGTTGTTTCGATCAATTTGAGTAAATCCGATTGTCAGTATAGAAGTTTAACTACATTTCACTACCCATACTCTCATGTTATTGCCGCATGTAGTTTTCGACAAACCGACATCTATAAATACATGGATCCAATTGAAGACGAAGATTATAGGAAAGACTTTGGATGGCTGAGATCATGCCAAGTGATGCAACCCCCCAAAAAATAATTTTAGGAACACAATAAAAGAGCAGAAATATCATTTAAGCGTGCTAATATGACATTCCTAAATGGTTAGACAACCAGTTTACTAGTCACAAGCGCACTTATCCTTCACTAAAATCTTATTATGTCATTGTAAAAAAATAAATAATTTATTATGTCAATTTATGTTATCAGAAATAGATGTTAATCTGTCATTATTATTATTATTATAATAATTATTATTATTATTATTATGTTGATGATGATGTTAATCCATAATTTATAAGGATTCATCTCATAAATATAGCTGTTTTTTACGGCCAGCTCTCTACATAGGACGCCAATCCTTTTCCTTTATCGTGACTTGAGACAGACCATGCATGCAAGCACACATAGTCGAACACTCGGAGTTAGTACATGTGACTGAAAAGATGAAGGAACATAGATTGAAGTGATTTGAACACTTAATAAAACAAAATAAAAGTTTGTTACCAAGAGCTCGAAACAAAGAGAGGTCAAATTAGACCGAAACTTATATGGAGAAAGGTAGTTAAACAAGACTTAATGGAATAAGATATAGATTGACGGACAGTGTGTCCTAGGATGAAATGAAGAAAAACTATAAACAGGTTGGAAGGTTAAACCTGTTATTATTCATTTATTATAGATGGTCCCTTTTTAGTCCTTATCCTCTTCATCTCTTCTTCTTTTTCCTTTCTCTTCTTTTATCTTATTTCCCCTTCCCCACTCCTTTTTCCTTTATTTGTTTATATACCTTATCATTGAGTTCATTTACCACCAACCCAATTAGCTTGGATTAAATATGCTCTTGATGTTGATGTTGAAGTTAATTCATCATTTAAAAAAGGAATTGATTTACCTTCAAGGATATCTTAGTTGGCAATTGAGTTTCTAAGAGTTTGTTCTGGTCATGGGTTCAAATCCTGGCTAAAGCAATTTTTTTTTTGGTATAACCTGGAGTATCCTCATTCAACCTCCTCCGATCACCTTGCTCTCGGGACACGGCCCTTTAGTCTATTTTTTTTTTGGTATAACCTGGAGTATCCTCATTCAACCTCCTCCGATCACCTTGCCCTCGGGATACGGCCCTTTAGTCTGGCCCCTCATTGGAACAACGGATGCATTGAATTTTATTACCGGAAGAAGGATGGAAGAAACTAATCCCCACTCGAGGAGGGAGGCACACCCTCTGACCTCCGAAGCAAATTTTTAAGGGTTGTGACTCTCTTCTCAAGAGTCAAGGGGAGATTCATACTTTCCAGATTCATAATAAATTTTTTTTTTGATTGTTGTGACTTGTAATTGCATTCCGTAAACTGGCCGGTGAGCACATTTTCAAATGATTTATGTTCCTTGTTGCTATAAATATCTTCTTCTAACCAACGTTTATCAGATTTTTTTTATCGGGTATGATGTGGGGTACAATTATCTAATGAGCAAAAAGAAGAAGAGAACCAAGATAGGGAAAGTTAACCGACATAATAGGAACCACTTTCTATATTTTGGTTTCCATAAAAAGCTGAAATTTTCTTTATAAATAATTTTAGGGTAAAGAATTTCTGTAGTCATCGGAGATAAAGTTATCTCGAGTGAGCGTAAAATGATGTCGTTTTGAGGCAAAGATCAAGATGCTTTTATAATTATAATATATTACAGGGTTATATTAGTCTTTATCATTATAATTTTTTAATCTTATAACCCAAAACGACGTCATTTTGAGCTCACTGAAGATAACTTTATCTCCGGTGACTCTGGAGAAATATTTTTTCCATAATTTTTACTCAATAAATATTTTAATATTTCTAGAACTTTTTAACAAAACTTTACAAAACTTAACAAAAAGAACTTTACTGATATTCTGGTCTCTTCCCACATTGACACTTGGTTCGTTTTATTACAACTCAACTGTAGCAACCCATCAACTAGTTGCCACAACGTCTAAGTAATTGACACCTTATTCTCCTACTAACAGATAACCCCCCACCAGTATACAACTATCAGCAAACATTTACAATTGGGCATTTACAATTCTTATTTACATGGGAAACTGTTTGATTGTGTGTAAAATAATTATAGGAATAATTGTTTTCTATATTTTTTTTCTTTTTAAAAGTTAAAAATCAAAACAGAAAATTAAAATAACTAATACATGTTCTTTAAATTTAATTTTTGTTTTTAAAAAAGTTATTCAAAACATTTTTTACAAAACAGATCTTACCAAATAAATTTTTTAATTTTTTTGTTCTGAAAATTAAAAAATTATTTTCCAAAACAGAAATCAAATAGAATCAAAGTCTTTGGCACAAGGTGAGCCTCACCGTAACATATATAGTAGCATAAATAGTGGGCCATTTTACAACAGGCATTTCCAAGGCTCCATAATGTCAATTATCGAATGAAACTTTGGAACCACATTTTAACAGATAAAATATTATTGACCAACCAAGAAAAAATAATAATAAAAAACTACATTGCAGGCGCGTTTGGACTAATACATACATGAGGAGGGATATTCTTACTACCAAAATCTTTTACTACCAACTCACTACCTATCTAATCACCATTGGATCCACATTTTCTCTTTTTTCAAAAACTTTTTAACATTCTCTCTCTTTGATTCAATAGTGATTAGATAGGTAGTAAGTTAGTAATAAAAAAATTTGGTAGTAAGAATATCCTTCCTCTACATACATATATAATTGATTGAAAATTATATAGCAAAATAAACTATTCCAGCTCACGATTCGGTAATCAGTGTTTAATATTTAAGTAAACATCTTACGAGGAGAGAGAGAAAGAAACACGGAAACTGCATGCAACCCCCTTTTGCTGGCAACTTATCATGCCTGAAGCTTTGAAAGTTGTACGAGGAATGGTAATGATAATACATAAACTTTTATGGGTCAACCATATCATCAAAAAGATCAATAGAATATGCAACGGCTATAACCCGTTTCAAGTTCTAAAAACGTACACTGACAGATTTCTATACTTTCCCTCAATGAATGGTTAGAACTAAAAAAAAAAATCAAAGTAAACAAGCTCTTACCAGTACTTGCCGGCAGCAAATATGCAAAAAAAAAAAAACCCTTCCTCCCAAAAAAAATCCTGCTCTAGTATTACAACATTTATTGATAAGTACAATGTCTTTTAGAGAAAAATGTTGATTTCCTTTTCGGTCATCTCCAAGACATGGTCTCTTGCATCAGCTAAAGCACTCTGCGTATGTTAAGTATAATCAAATCAAATCCATGAAAAAATAAAATAAAAATAAAAGGCAAGGTAAAAGTAAAACTGGGCAAAAGCAAACACAAAAGCAGAAAATAAATTACCTGCCCAAATTTTGTAAGGAAATTACTAGCGATGTTTAGGGATGTGACAGCTACATCATCATTAGACTTCAGTGCTTGAGCAATAGCAAAAGCTCCATCATCCTGTGCATCAGATAAAGATGAGACGAGATGATATAATTTCCTTATGAACCAAAAATACAAAACAACACATACATACCCTTATTTCATTAAATCCTAAATCTAGAGAGGTTAAAGCTTCATTCACCACTTTCAAGCTGCGAGCAAGGCACAGTGCACCCTGCAATAGTTGATTCATAAAACAATAAAAGCCTAAGAAAAACTGATGAAAATTTGAAAAAAGACAATTTTAGGCAAAAATAACTCTAGGTACTGAAAACAAACTTCATCTCTTAGTCCATTTGCTCGCAAGTCCAGAATTGATATCGTAGTATTGTATTTTAAAGCATCCGCAATGAACTCTGCCCCCTTTGCTCCTATCTGGAAAGGTATTGAATGTCACAAATAAAAGTGATTATACACAATTCAAAGGTAACACATGGTGAAAAGGTTACCTGGCACCAACCAAGCTTAAGGGTTTTTATGTTTCCATGAAACTTGAGAACTTCAGCCAATGCCTTGGCTCCATCTGGTCCAATGGGATTATAACCAAGTTCTAACTAAGAATGAAAGATAAAATCTCTGTCAGAGTATACAAAAGACAAACAAAAGAAACAGAGACACGAAACTAAGAAACATTGAGGCTTACAGTGGTAATAACTAAATTATCTTTCAAAACTTGAGCAACGGCACTAACTCCAACAGCATGAATGTTATTTCCCCCCTGTAATATTAACTAAGGGAAGTCATATCCCAAGCAATAGTGTTACTCTCTCGCCGTTTATGTTTCTCCTATTTTGAAGGGCCAGAGCAAGGGCTGCGATGGGGCAGGGAACACATGTACAAAGTAAATGGTAACAAAGAAAGGAGCACTTCTTACCAGATCCAATGTTGTTATTGACCGGTTTTCCTTTAAAGCATCAGCGACTTTTTCTGCTCCCTGACAATTTTACACGATCAGTATAATCAGAACATGTATTGTCCTCTTAAATCAAGCTTTGCAGATCTATCAGTTTTGTAGTATAGTTGTTAGCTGTTACTGGGATACAAAGGGAAAACAGAAGTTTTCTCTCAGGTGTGGCAATATAGCCCTACAACCACCAGCCATCCATCCTTCCCTACCAATTGGTAAACCTATGTGAGAGCGCACGTGTTTATGTATATAAGTATACACATCAATTTACTTTTCAACTTTTTTGTTGCATATACACAAGACTAGTTTATAACTAATACACTTATTTTGACAGTATGCAAGGCAACTTCTATTGCATGACCTCATATTACGGCACACAATTTTGACAATATTTATGATAATCTCACACCGAGACAGTGAAATCGGGGACAATGGTGAGACAGAATACCTCATCACCAATGTCATTCATGTAAAGGTTCAACCATAACAGGCTTCTGCTCTTCCTAATATACTCAGCCACATGGAACGCTCCTTTCGCTGTTAATGAGTTGTTTCCAATGTCTAGAAGTGTAAGTTTCCCTTGAGAACAAATATGCTTGTCAGTTACTTGTAAAATATTACAATGGATTTGCTGAAGCGTAAATGGCACAGTCAATATCCGAAACTAGTACAACAAGAAGTTCACCTTTATGTGAAGATAATCCTGTCATCAAAGAGCGGGTTCCTTCATCTCCTATAGAATTTCCATGCAAATGAAGTTCCTGTCCATATTTTAGAGTAAATCAAGCTTGTTTGAGGCAGCAGATTCCCAAATCCACTACAAGTAGATGCAGCAATACAGTGTCATTGTGATAAGAGAATATATGACGAAGGATTAGCACTCAAACTTTTCCTAGGTGATTTAGAATTTGGAAAGTCCAGTTAGGAAATTCACAATAACATTGTGTGCTATAAGACATGTTTTGGAACTGAATAGAACAATTAGATTTAGTGGCCAAGGTGGGTATTCCAAAAGTTATACCTATAACTTGAAAAGAATGTGAGTGTAAGGTTGGGCATTTCATCCAAAAGGAGAGAGAAAAAAAAGATTAGTACCCTTAAAGACTTGTTGCCCTCAAGTGCTTTAGCCAATGCATTAGCCCCCAAAGCACCACCGTAATTGCCACTTGAATAGTAATAATATCACAAGAATTCAGAAAAGAGGAAAACAATAAGCAATGGGCTGTAAAAATTTACTAATGAAACAGTTCAAGGGAAAATTAAAATATGAAAAGCATGAAGATCAGAAATCGAACTGTCATTCCCTCCAAATTGCTAACCAGGAGGATCGAAGGAGGAAAAATTCTGGGAGAAGACAAAATCTGAAAACTTGAACTTACTTGAGATGTATATTTCGTATACTGTTGTTCTCAAGAAGTGCTCCAGCTAGACTTGAAAATCCCTACCTCCATTTCCAAGAAACAGATTACTATAACATTTGGACACTCAGCAATCCACTGTCTTAGAATAAAGATTAGGTAAATTGCATACAGAATATTCAATCATGTTGTTGTTAAGTTCAAGAACCCGCAAACTCGAATTTTTCTTCAACATTTCTGCAATAGCTTTTGCACCCTGCATAACAAAGTAAGTATTTCTCATTACAATGTGGGAGGCATTCTATGAATAATAATTATCACCAAGCTTACCTCATCACTCAAGTCAGCACTGTTTAGCCGGAGCTTCTCAATGCTGGAGTTATCCACCAATATGTCACATAAGCACTGTGAACAAGGATATCAATACAATATTTAAACCTGTGTATGACAATGATCAGAAATACTTGCAAGCAAATTTATTTTCTTTTCTGTTCGAGAGAGGAAGAAAGTGGGTAATAAACATGTCCCAAACACAGCTCTAACTATCATCATGGTAAGTTAAGTAAGCTATAAGATTCTTGATCTTTAGTCCAAGATGCTTAAAAAATTAAAAAGTATAATATGAAATCATATTAATGTGGCCTTCACCTAGAAGTTTAAGTTTTTGAGTTGAATTGGTTCTTTATATGGTATTAGAACCTAGTGATCAAATGGTCACATGTTCGATCCTCACTACTTATATATAGTGAAATTATAGGATTTAGATATAATGGAAGGAAAACAACTACTTATTGTGAAGGATTGATAAAAACTACAAAGTACTAATTCCTATTTATACTAATAGAGACTCCCAAAATAAGGAAACAAATCATGAAATATAAAAACCAATCCAAAGAGATCATGTAAATCCTGTAAACTATGTTAAGATATAATCATAATATTATAAGATATCCTTTAAACATTCTAAAACACTCCCTCTCGGTCTAAATGTTATAAATGAACCCTTTAAAGAGGAAAAATAACCAAAAAATATAATTTGGGAGAAAGACACGGGCCAAACTGCATCTGGGACAAGACCGACTGGCCAAACTGCATCTGGGACTGGATATGGTGCCAGATTAGGATTGGTGTCGAAGAGTGTCTAGGACATAAATAGATAGTGCCAGACCACATCTTCCAAATTTATCCCCATTGATGCAATGTTAGCATTGGAAAAGAGACAATGGCAGCAAGACAGCAGACAGACACAAGATGGCCAGCACGAAAGGACACGATGCAGCCTGAAACTAAGAACAATGGCCAGAACGAACCGGATTTTAAGAGGATAAGTTGTTATGTCAAAAAACTTTTGCATAAAGGAGAAGATAAGTGCTATGCAGCAAAAAAAACTAGGCAATGAAGAGGATGCCCAGAGATGACCAAATCTGAAGAAAGATGTGAGCACCCTGGACAGCATAGGAGAGGGCCATACAAACACCAAAGGAGGGTCCAAACAAGTGGAACACACCAAACCTGTGGAGAGGAGGTTGAGGAGAGTATGGTGCACTTGGTGGCAGCTGGAAAAATGGACACGAGTCGCCATGAGTGGCAGAGAGGGAAGCAGAAAAGACAACACACAGACCCTTCAGGTGGCACGTGAGGGCACATTTGGAACCTGTTCAAGGTGGATGTGCTGAACACCGAGAGACACTCCTGATCTATGGGTCATCATCATCCGAAAAAGTTGCCAGCATTGATGGGCTGTGGCGTACAACAGCGGGGGTGGATGAATAAGACCTGCTATGAAGGAGGCAGTAGAGAGCGTATTTTGTTGAAACCAAACCAACAGAAAACATGTTGAATCAATAGAGGGGGGACAACGAGCACTGGGTTGCCAGGAAAAAATACTAGTAAGCAAATAGTCGAACAAGTGGGCTTGGCCAAACTATCACCAAGTCATTGGAAAAATTGCTGAAAAACAAATGGGCTTTTGGAAGTAGGAAGGTTTTTCCATGCAAGATAGAGGATTTTTAGGAAAAGGTGCTTCATACTCTAGAAGGAATTGAACAAAGGCATTGTTAGTTGTTACCCCGACATGCCTATCTTCTTTCAATTTATTTGACCTTTGAAATAAGATTGTAAGTTGAATTGTTAGTTACAAATTCTGAGATATTAGAGTTCAAAATATAAACTCAGAGAGCATTTTAATCAAACGAAGAGCACATAAGTGTAAAGTATGCAAAAAGTAGGGGTGTGCAAAAAACTGGTTCACTTGCCCTGCCCTTGATCTGACCTTGACTTGTTTTAATAACGACTCATTGACCCAAAACTTGACCCATACCCATTATGTGAAAAAAAAATAAATCATAATTACATAAAAAGAAAAGTTTTAACGTAAAACAATTACGTCAAAATTTTTTATGAAAAATATTTCCATCAAAATTTTTCGCAAAAATTTTTGACGAAAAATATTTTCATCAAAATTTGTGACTAAAACATTTCTATAAAAAAATTGGACGGAAAAATTTTTTTGTCAAATTTTTTTATGTAATCTAAATTTCGTCAAAATATTTCACAAAAAAAATATATTCATAAAAAATTTCGACGAAACACATTTCCATCGAAATTTTTTGACGGAAAAAAATTTCATCAAAATTCTTTACAGAATTCAAATTTCGGCAAAAGTTTTCGACGGAAACATTTTTGTTAAACTTTTTGACAAAAAATTTTTTTGTCGAAATTTATAGCGAAACACATTTCCATCGAAAATTTTCGACTAAATACTTTCGTCAAGTTTTTTGATAAAAAATATTTTCATCAAAAGTTTCAGCGGAACACATTTTTGTCAAAAATTTTCGTAAAATTTTTGACAAAAAATATTTCGATAAAAAATTTTGACACACAAAATATTCTGTCAAAATTCTTTAGAGAATCTAAATTTCATCGAAAGTTTCGAATGAAACATTTCCCTCAACAATTTCCGTTGAAATTTTTTTTAGAACACACATTCCTATCGAAATTTTTAACGAAAAATATTTCGTCAAAGTTTTTGACGTAATTCTTTTTTCGTTTTAAAACATTTGATGGAGGAAATCATTTTCGTAAAAAATTTTAACGGAAACTAAATTTTGATAGAAAATTTATTTTTGTAAAAATTTTCATTAGAGAAAAAATTCCGTCGCTTTTCGACAAAAAATATTATGACGAAAAAATAATTTTGTGACGAAATTTTCATCGTTTGCAACGTAGAAATTTCGACAAAATTTCTTGACGAAACCAAGTCAAAAACGGGTCAGGTCGGATTTGACCCACTTCAGAAACCAAGTCAGACTCACTTCAGAAACCAAATCAGGTCAGATCCGACCCGATTCTGAACTAGTTCAAAAAAATCCAAACCAAGTCAGACCTGACTTGGATCAAATTAAAGCGGGTCGGGTCAAAATACCTGACCTATAAAAAACCAAGTTGGGTCGAGTCGGCACAAAAACCTGACCCGACCTGACCCATGTACAGCCGCAAAAAAGAATCAAGATCATGTTTGAATAATAGTAATAAAAAAATCATGGAAAGAAAAATAAGTGTGTTGGATATAAATAAATACAGGAGGCTTCACCTAAATCTTTAGATTTCAACATGGTATCAAAGGTTTCTTGACTAAGCAGTCTAGAGTTACCACCCCCATTTACTAAATAAAAGTTGAATTTCAACTCAAGGTAGGTTGAGCTTGTGTATTATACACACTTTATGTTGAAAGGGCTCTTGTGGGAAAGGACATATTATATACAAAATCATTCATGAGCCTTCATCTAACTATTTAAGTTTTTAAAGAGAGTTAGTTGTTGATAACGTGTACGAGTGCACTGAACTTTTATGAAAATCATCCAAAAGGGTCATTCAAATCATTTTATAAAATAAAGGAACAGTAACATTAATCAACCCAAATTCGGAATTAAGAGATGTAATAAATCTATGGTTTTCAAAAAAAAAAGAGATGTAATAAATCTAAACACTTAGGACTGACCTTAGCTCCTTCATCTCCAACAAGGTTTCCTGAAAGATCAAGAGTCTTCAATGTGATGTTTGATTGAAGAACACCATCAAAAGCTCTCAATCCAGCTGCCGTTATTCCATTTGCAGCAAAACTCACTTCCTCTGCAGTCTATATATAACAAACTATATTTAGCACATGCACACATAGATGCATTTTCATTGCATTACTTTCTTGTTAAATATAGACAGTAGATCAAGATTATGAACCTACATCCAACATCCATCCAGCAAATTTCAATATAAGCAAGATATGACTAATACAAATTATAATGGCATTAAGGCATGCAAATTTCCATGCAATCTTATATCTTATCAAACTGATCGTTTACACGTATTGATTGATCAACCAAATAGGAGGGTAATTAACTAATTACAACATATTTGGTCCCGAAGAAATATATTCTATTTCAAACTTTGATCTATCAAATGTGTTAATCAATTCTTTCCTCGGTACATATTTCCATAGCCTGTTCATCATAGTGACTTGACAAAATATGTGAACCTGTGTCCGATCTCGTTAAGTGGGGCTCTGAATGTAAACTGACCATCTAACCCAATGCATTCAATTCCAAAAAACCCTCACCTTAAAAGATTAGAAGACTAGGTCAGTCAGAAAAAATGGTTAAGTAATGTGGGAAGCATATTTCATTTTGAGAAAGAACTGAAGCACTGCCCACCCACTGTAAGTTACATTGTTTTAAATGGTATTACCAACACATATCCTTTGAAACCGGTGTCAAATTTGAAGTTTAACCTCATCTGAGAGCCGTTAGATCAAAAAAGATCAATGGTGTCACATACGTACAAATCAGAGTTGTTGATTTTATTTGATCTCTAGATGAGGTGTCAAACTTCAAATTTGACACCGGTGTCAAAAGACACACACACACACACACACACACACACACACACACACACACACACACACACACACACACACACACACACACACACACACACACACACACACACACACACACACACACACACACACACACACACACACACCCCTTTAACCCAAATTAATTAGAGTCGGTGGTAGATGAACCCAAATGAGAACCCAAATGAAAGGTACGAAGGGATAAAAATAAAAACAAATAAAATAATAATAGTATATATAAAAATAAAAGTAAAAATAAAAGGGGTGTAAAAAACTAAATAAAAAAAGAAGAAGAAGAAAGATGGGGAGGGGAAAAGAGATAAAGAAAAAGAAGGAGAAAAGAAGAAAGGGAGGAAATGACTAAAAAGGACCATCTGGAACATAGGAATAACAATGGGTCTAACCCTCCGCCATGCTAATAACTTTTTTCTATTCCGTCCTAACTTTGTAAATTTTGTTCTCCCAGAAACATAATAATAGTGGCAACAAGTATTTTGTTGTAAGTTGAAATTTTAAATGTTAACTATTAGCTATGAAGTGAAAATGTGGATGTGGTAAATAACAACTTGCATTCAAAATGGCGGCTTTTATGCAATGACATGAAGAAAAATCCCAAATTTAAGACATTAAAATAGTGTTGTTTCTTTTCTTGTTTTGATCCCTTCAAGACAATGACAGTATTGAGCTATGAAGCACCGACACTTCAAAAACCATGACGTGTCATGTCCGACACTTACCGACATTCCAATACTCGTTGCAAAGACTCAAAAAAGGTTCAAAGGTTACGTTGCATTGCATTTTGAGTTCCAACTATTAGATTCGTTAGGTTACGATTATGATTTTATTGAGTTTAATATAAATATTTGGAATATCTTATGTTTCTTTTAGGGATGGCAAGGTGGGCGGCCCATCCCGCCCCGCCCCATCCCGCCAAAAAATGAGCCAGCCCGCCCCGCCCCGCTTTTGAAAGTGGGCTGAAAAACTCACCCCGTTTGGCGGGTTGGCCCGCCAGCCCCTATTTTACACTGACCTGCCTCGGCCCGCCATCAACCCTCCAAAAAATGAGCCCGCCCCGCCCCGCTTTTGAGATGGGTTGAAAAACTCAGTCCGCCTCGCCCCGTTTAGCGGGCGGGGCGGGTTGGCCCGCCGAGCTGAGCCCGTTTTGCCATCTCTAGTTTCTTTGCAAAATTTATGGGTATTATAAGTTTAACTTTATTTTTTGTTAAATTATTGAATACTAAATATAATATACACTGCATAAATTAAAAATATTATATAATATCAAAAAGTGTCTTAACGTGTTGAAGTTTAACATCTTTTAGAATTAACGTGTCGGAGTATCGTGTCGTGTCATATCCCATGTCCCGCGTCGGTGTCGGTGCAACATAGGTATTGAGTATACCTATTCTCAATAATGCTGCCATGCTAATAGCTTTTCTAAATATGTATATATGTATATATATATATATATATATATATATATATATATATATATCAAGAGAGAGAGAGAGACACACACACAACACACCCATTATCCAATCATATCCCTGTCCTTCATATAACCTACAGACCTACTGGCTAAAGATCTAAGGAGCTAAGCACACCTTGCAAGTCAATGATGCACGTTTGACATACAATCCATCATGACCATAGATGGATATTTAAAGTAGAACGTTGATATAGTTCAATTTGAATTACACTATTACAATGATTAAGCCATCATGAAATTCCGATTGAGTTATACTTTGAGAATAGGTATACTCAATAATGTCATTGTCTTGAAGGGATCGAAACAAGAAAAGATATAGCACTATTTTCATGTCTTAAATTTGGGAATTTCCTTCATGTCATTGCATAAATGCCGCCATTTTGAATGCAAGTTGTTATTTACCACATATCCATATTTTTACTCCATAAACTTACAACAAAATACTTGCTGCCACTATTATTATGTTTCTAGGAGAACAAAATTAGTTACATCATTCTAAAGCGACATTTATGTTTGGCTTTCAAAGATGTTAAAATTGATTGAGCTGTTTAGCAGGCTTCTTCCTCTGAGTAACCGAAGCAATGAATACTCTAAATAATTCAGGCCTAGGCCTGTCCAGAAGGTAACATCACAAGAAAATTTTCAATAACGGATTCAAAACTGGCAGCATCTATAAGCAATAAATACACAAGAAAATATGAAAGCAATGAGAAATGATAGATAGTAGTAACCTGGTTAAATGCCAAGCTCTCAGCAAGAAAGAATAATCCTTCATCTCCAAAGTTGCGCCCTGCCAAATTAAGTGTATGATAAATGAATTTTTTATTTTATTTATCCATTCGATTCAACAGTACCCACACTATAAAATGGTCATGTCAATAGAGTTAACTGTAATAAAGCAAGAGATCTCTGATGTGTTTGGAATGATTAAAATATGGAATTGATTTGATTAAAAAAATCAATTATATTTTTCGATCTTATAAAAAATATGGTTCTTATTGATTTACAAATCAAAATCCATTTTTGAAATACCCTAAAAATGAATGAGATTCATATTATTTTATTAATTCACTTAATCATCCTTATTTAAAAGATGCAGTAAAAAGGGTAATAATAAGAGAAAGGTTGTCAATGAAATAGTAAAATATAAAATTAAATCAAACCCAATCAAATTAGAGTGAATTCTACATAGACACAACTTAAATAAAAAGGATTTCAAAATCAAATCCATTTCTATCATATAACTTTCCAAACAAAGAATTTCATTTATCAATAAAATCAACTCCTAAAATTTGAAAGCAAAAACGAGTTGAAAAGACAGAGAAAACAAAATGAGGAGACGTAAAGATTCAATTAAAAGGATATTATTGATTAAGGGAAGTCCAAAATCAATAAGATTAGCCTGTGAAAAATTGGTAATCATGAAAACCTGGACCAGATTTAATCAATGAATGGTATAACAACGATGCTATTTTGACAAATTATCAATGAAGAAACTTCATTACTAAATTAAAAGCATATCAGATAACCATAAACAACTTTTTCCATATATCAATCCAGCCAGCATACCAGACATATCAATACTTGAAAATGCTCTCAGTTCTCGAGCAAACTCATTGAGCTTCTGTTTAGATTGTCTTTCAATCTTCGCCCCAAGCTGGGATAACAAATTTGTACCAGCAGCAATAGACCATTTCACTCCTGGTGAAGCAGATTGGCTTTCGACGGTCGAAGACTGCAATTGCTTTGGAGTCGGATCAAGAAGCTTCTCCACTAATTTCCAGATAACTGTCAGCTGAAAACAAATTAGTATCACCACCATTATGAAATTTAATGCACATATGCAATCACAAGAACAAAATAAAACAAAAAGTAAAGAGCCACATTAATAGCAGTGAAGAAGTGCTCAACTAGGAAGCTCCAATGCTTTAAAATGTCTACCATACTCCTGTCAGATCCATACTCTGATACTCGTATCAGATACCCAGTAGCAGAGTTAGACATGAAAAGTTTCTGTGTTTGGGAAGCGGGGGCGGGGGGAAGCTGGTGTTGAGGAAAAATTGTAAGACTAATAGAATTTGAAAACTTTGAGGGGGCTGCTGAAATTATATGGATTTAGGTATAGAATGCAGAAAAAGAATACTCGGAATAATAATTATAATGATATTGTTGTGAAGAATGAGTTATGATGGAATACAATCTACAAAGCACTAATCCCTATTAATGCTAATAAATCATGAAATATTAAGATATAAAGAATCTATTCGTAAGAGATCATATAAGATACTCTAAAGTATTCTAAGATACAATCGAGGTATTATGAGACATTTTTCATATATTCTAACAAGGCCAAGGCTTCGTGAGGGAGACAAGAGGTGCCACACTTGAAATACCATATTAGATCCTTTTCAAACACCATCAGTTACTACTACCATATATATATATATAAAATTTTGTGCCAATACAAGTGAAAATTGTAAGATTTGATAAATCCTATCCTTCTATCATGTCTACAATGACCACTTTTCACCTCAATCATGGAATGACTCGGCTATTTTTTATTTTTTATTTAATTCCTAATGTCTTATGATGGCTTTATGAGGGCAAGCCTTGGATTTGGAACAAGTGGTAAGGTTGTTCCTTTGTGATTGGAAGATCACACGTTGAGTCTAGCTCTTTGCCAAAATGCAAAGATATGACTGCATAAAATCAACCCTACTCCTACAGTCGCAAAGTCATGGAGCCATGGGATTTTCCCTTTAATGTCTTCTGATGACTTTATATGGAGACGATATACATAATTTTTGACATATATGTTATGTTTATCTTATTGTACCCGTACACTAATTTTTTGAAGAGAAATGCAACGAACATGCTCTTTTAATCACTGTTTCTAACAATCTGTATTATTGGGTCAAGTTCCACGCTTGCTCACTAATCAAAAAATGAAAAAGACATTTTCTAGAGCAAGTGCGGGATGTGACCCAATAATAAAAAGTTAGTTAGTGAGTGAGTTTAAAGGAGTGCGTTGGTTGCATTCAACATTTTTAAATAAAGTCATCTACATGTTGTAACCAATACACCTACTCGAATCCATGCATCATAGATTAAAACGCAGGCAACAATTTGAACTTACAAAGAATCGTAAATATACAACAGAAAAACAGAAAGATTATGCAACGGATACCAAAAGTGATGGCGAAGAACACGCCAAAGGGGGCAACAAAGTTGGCAATCTTTTTCACAGGGGCAACGAACGGAGGTGCGTTGGCCTGAGACTGGCGATAGACTCTGCGAGAACCGGTAGCACGAGCCGGTGTTCCTTCGACACTAGAAGCAGCCCTAACCACGAACAAACAAGTTCTCCGGCTCTTCAAAGTTGGAAGCCGCGCGAATTGGGCGAAGCCGGCGGCGGTTACGGCCAGCGATTGCAGTCGCTGGTGGCGGAGGCGATCCTGCGGCGAAATAGAGAAGGCGTTAGGGTTTATAAGAAGAAATTAAAAAGAGGAACGGTTAGTTAGTTGTCATTGATGCAGTTAACTCACATGTGGGTGAGAATAGAGAGAGAGGGTGGAAGTGAAGGCCATGGATTATGCGGAATGAAGGAGCATAGAACAAAGGATAGAATATGGAGCAATCACAAATGTAAATAATGAAAAGGATTCGTATGCGAATTTCCTCTGAGACTAAGACTGAGACTGAGCGAGTTGAGAATTCTAGAATCTAGAACCATTCTGTTGCATTTTGTTCTTCTACATCTACTCTATCAACTCTCTCATTACCCGTAACAAAATGCAAGCTCTGCTTGTCTGAGGGAGTCAATGGGCCATTACGGCCCGATTGAAGTGTCCAAGACTCAATTCTTTCCAGTTGCTTCCTTTGGCCCAGAGTTGTACCCTAGAGTGGTAGGTTGGGGAGTTTTTTTTTTTAATTTTTTTTAATTTTTTTTAATTTTTTTTTATTCAGTTCTAGATAGTATAACACCTCAAATCATTTTAATCATATGCATGTACTTATAGTGTGCTGGGTACGCGAATTAATAAAAAATCCAAGTGAGGAAAATGAGTTAGATTAACTTCGAATTTCAAGTTAAGCTTAATCACAATTTGTTAAATAATACTATAAATTATTGTCTTCGTCCATATTTTAAAATTTTGGGTTGAAATAATTCTTTATCATGTTATAAAGTCTTCAACAATTATAAGATTACGAGTTCATCCTTACTGTCCCACTTTAATGTGAAATTAAAATAAACACCATATAGATAATAATATAAACCATTCATAAAATTCACCCAAAATCAATACTCAGCCAGTACTGATTTTCTATCCATCTACTTAGCGAACCGAAGTACACTTTCCCTCTTAGGGGGCGTTTGGTTCGAGTTTTTTATTAAGATTCCCATCTTTCTGACTTTGGCAATCTGTGTTCTCTTCGTTTGGTAGAAGAGAAATGAAAATTTATCTAGGGAAGACGTTTGCCCAGCCTTCGATGTTTGTATGCAAAAATCGAATAAAAACACGGCTTAGCTTTCCCACTTGCAATGTGGTATTCCGTGAAAACCAGCAAAATGGAAAAAAGTTGACGTAAAATGTGACAAAATTGCCCTCCTACTTACTACATATGCTTTACCAAATTTGGCGAGTTGCAGAGGAGATGGTCAAAAGTATTACGCTTGGATATTATCCACTCCTTGAGTGCTGAATAATCTGGGTTTTGCTTTCTCCTCCTCGAGTGTAGGTAGTATTTCTTACAAGTGGAACATGCTTGATGACCGTGGGACTCAACCCATCTGACAGAGCAGCTCTGATTCAGTGACCCTACACAACACGGTCTGGCGGTGGCCCTTGTGATGGTTGCCGACCAGACTAGCCAGTAGCCACCGACGGTGTCCAAAGACAGAGCAAGCATTCTTTGATATGTACGTTGCCAAATGTCCAACTTACGGGTAAAGGTAAACGGTATCACATGTGATTCAATTTTTTTAAAAAAATAAGGGGTATTTTAGTAATTGTCACTCATTTTCCCATCAATATTTTACTTCAAACCAAACAAAGACTTTATAAATCTTACCTAAATTACCCAGTAAATTTTTTTGCAACCAAACAACTTTTTTTACATTTTCCTATCAAACTCACTTTCCAACCATTTCCCTATCAATTACATTTCCCTAGTATTCAAAAAACTTCTCCTCAACCAAACACCCCCTTAAACAAAAGAAAAGAGCGACAAAGCCCATGTTTCACTCACATTCTTACCATCTTCTTCGTTCTATCGCAGTATTTTAAAATTCGGACCGGTCATCGAACTGGTCGAGGTACTGAGTCACTGATCACTGGTTCAATCGGGTTCAACCGGGTTGAACCGGATTTACTGTTCACATATTAAAAATATAAAAATATTACTTACAATAAAAATTAACATAAGAAAACTATCAATGAGCTTCAAAAAATAAATTGATTTTCAATGATAGCAAATAATATATACTTCTAAACTTCTAGCTCTAGACCATATCCTAATATTGGATTAAAATTGCAATATAAGTTAAATGCACCTTTTGTGCTTGACATGATATGGATAAATTAAATCATGATAACAAATAGTATGCATGAAATATACACTAAGAAAAAAGTGTCACCGTTATCATGATAACAAATAGTATGCATGAAATATACACTAAGAAAAAAATGTTCACCGTTGAGATGAGATCATGAGACCATCAATGTTTATCACCACTTAACTTCATGAGATTACTATAAGATGTAACTAAATTGCATAAACGAACTACACTAATCTAAAATACCTTTCATCTTACTTTTAATCATATTCATCATAAAATATGAATATGATTTGATTCAAGAGTTCTTGTTGACCAAAAAAAAATTTACCAAAAAAAAAAAAAATAGTAATAACCGATCTAACCCGGGTCATCTGGGTCGCCGGGTTTTGACCAGGTCGCCGGATTTTGGCCGAGTCAACCTGTCCAATACAGATTGACTGCAGAAGCGGTTCAACTATCCGTTCGGTTCGGGAAACCGATCGGGTCACCGAATCCCGGATCGACCCAGCCGGTCCGAGCTGGGTTTTAAAACACCGTTATATCGAACTTCAACCCAAGACACAATGCTTCCTTCATCTTCTCCCACTCTGCGTTGGAGCTTTCTTTTTGTTCCACCGCCAAAACCGAAGGCCAAGCAAATTGAGAGTATTCTATTTTGCTCTCCTTGCCATTCATCTTTCTATTGAAGGACAAACATTCTTGACGTGGGTGAAGCTTGAAGCCAGTTTAGGTAGAGACACAACACGATGTAAAATTTTGAAACCCCTCATTTTCTCCTTGTGTTTCAGGTAGTATGATGACTGGAGGGGTGAGCTTGACTGGATGTTAGCTTGAATAATTGGAAATGGGAATCTTTGGTGGCTTGAGTTATCATGTATAATAGTTGCTGACCGTATGATGATTCAACGTCTGTGAGATCGGTATGTGTAATTTTCAGGCTATATAGTGCTGTCAATCTAGTTTTAAATGCATGAGAACACTAATTGAGTGAAGGGGTTGATGAATATGCATATTCTATATAATGACCAACCCACGCTTATAAATGTTCTTGGAAGCTTGAGTTAAAAATTAACCAGAAACAATGTCTAACCAAACTTAAGTGTGAATCATACTATTATAAGCGGGCTAAGCATTTGGTGGGAAATGTATCCATGTATATCAGTTTTTTTGGAGTTCTCATATTATTATTTTTTGATTATGCTTTATTCTAAATTTGTATTACAAATTTTATATCTACTATCTTAATTAGTAGTCATTTGATCTCTTTTCCCCCTCCCAAACATTGAGAATTTTACCAAGAGATAGTTGTTAGAAGTGAAGATTAGAATGTTGTGGGGGAAGATTAAAGAATGATAAAATAGAAAATATTGGTAGAAATGGTGGTTAGGAATTAAGTTCATCATGAAGTCTTTGATAAGTTAGAAAATGTAGAGTCATATGAGTTAATATGATTTGATGCATCCCCATAAATTTATTGAGGTAAAAAATTGAAACTTTATTCAGTGACATGGTAACTGTTAGACCCAAAAAATGTTGACAAAAAAATTATTAAAGAGCAACATGCATGATCAATAGCACAATCAGATTCTTAAAATTAAGGACGCTGAGGCAAATTAAACAAATATTAATATATTAAAAAAATTCCTTAAATTATTTATATAAATAAATATTTGATAAATAAAAATATTTTTATAAATTTATTTATATAAATAAAATGTTTTTATTATTAAATATATTGATAAGTAAGTATTTATTATTTTTTTAAGAATTTATCTTTTATTTCATATTATATTTATATTTATCTAAATAATGTAGATGCTTCTAATTCTATACTCTTTATACAGTGACATAGATACATTGTAACCAGCAAGGCACTGGCTGGTTTTCAAAACAAGAAACTTTTTTATTTTTATTTGTAGTAATTATAAATGGTTTACTTCTTCCATAGCTATTGATTTTAGCAGTAACTTCTTTCATAATTGACTGATTTTTGACACTAACTTCACGGTTTTCTGACTCCGCCACCGTCTTTATGATAATTTTAACAAAAAATAGTGTGTGTGAAAATTATTTTACCAAACAAGTTATGTTAAAAGTAGTTTTAAGTTTCAATTTAAAGAAAAGCTGTGCTAGTGAACAACTGGTGATAATAGGCTTCAGTAATGTGCATGCGGTTATAGATAAAGAATCCCAGTCATTAGTATATTAAAAAAAATAGAAAATTAAAAAATAAAGACAAAAGAAACAGAAGTATTACTCCGGGGAGAAAAAGAATTACTTTTTGCACTTTTAGGAGAAAAAGAAATAGTAAACCGGTTGTAAAGAATCTTGGGATACACCATCTCAAAAGTTAGTTCAAAGGATGGGAGTGCCCAAGGCATTATAAATTCCACATTAGTTGCTCATACAAGATGTGAGACTATATATCTCACCACGTCCCCTCACACAAGAGTCCAATGAGACCCACATGTAATAAGGTTATATTTATCTTATGTTTTAGGAAAACAATTATCTCATGTTATAGAAATAAAATTACAAGTGGGACCCACATGTAAGAGGAGAGAGAAAAATAGACGTGGGACCCACCTACACTTTTGTGTGTAGGAAGCTTGTTTATCTTATGGAACATAAGATAAATATAACCCATATGTGGGGAATGTTATATTTATAAACTTTTTGTTTACAAATTATACTATGTCTGACCGGTCATACACTAATCAAGAGTATATGACCAGTCATATTTAGTATAATTTGTAAAAAAAATTTGTAAACGGATCATTTCCCTATATATATAGGGATATGTTATTTTACCTACCCTTTTTTCTGATCTAATGGTGTTGGAGGTTGGTAGGCAGAAAAAATGGTAGGTAGAATAACCTATCCCCTATATATATAGGGCTTATTGTTTCTCAAATTGCTTGAGATAACTTTATCTCTAGCCATTAAATCATAACCGTACACAAATGGATCAATGGTGATAAAGGAAAAGAGAGAAAAGGGAATCATAAACATTTAAAGGTGAATAATTTAATATAAGGAAATAAATACACAAAATGATGTAGTTTTTGAGTAGATAGAGATAAACATATCTCAAACTGCTTGAGAAATATTTTTCTTATGGGACCCCTATCTATCAAAACTTTCACTTCTAGTTACGGCGAACGAATAATCATTGAGTCCTCCATATATATATATATACATATATATATATATATATATATGAGTTTTATTAATCTCATGTTAAAGGAGATAAGTTATCTCATGTTATAGAGATAAACTTGTGGGTTCCACCATCTAAAAAAATATAAAAAAAAAAAAGGTGACACAGTTAACAAAAGTGTGTAGGAGGAAAAACTTATCTTATGTAACATAAGAAAAGTTTTTCCCTATATATATATATATATTTTTATATATATATTTATATTTATATATATATATATATATATATTTATATATATATTTATATATATGGGGCAGGATTTTCTTACACCGGTGTAAGAGTTAGAAGTCTTACACTAAATCCTTACACCGGTGTAAGAGTTAGAAGTCTTACACTAAATCTTAACCATTGATTCACTTATATATATATATATATATATATATATATATATATATATATATATATATATATATATGAAAATATACTCTTATGTTATAGTAGAGAATTTTTCTCTTCTACACATACATCGATTTTCGTGTTATCATTTTTTTCTTTTATAATTGGTGGGTCTCACACATGGTTATCTCTATTGCATGAGAGAGTTTTCTCCTATTGCATGAGATTAATAAAATCCTATATATATATATATATATATATATATATATATATATATATATATATATATATATATATATATATATAATAGCAAACGCGCGTGAATCAGCGGTTCTCATCTCAATATAGGGAAAATAAATTGATTAAACATGAGGTGGACTAGTTTATTTTGCCATATGATTCTTAATCAATTGTTTTATATATTAATTAAACATGAGCATGAAATTGTGTTCTACTCTTGACATGGGGAGAATATATTAATTAATTATTTTTCTATTTTGTTATTTTAATTTGTCACTTTTTTTTTCGTTTTCTTTATTGTGTTATTATTATTATTTTTTTAATTTTCTTCTGATCTTTTAAATTTAACAGTTACGATCGAATAACTAATTTTTATAAGAAGAACAAAGAGATTTTTGCCTCGCATTAATGTTTATGTCCCATCACCTGAACATTGAACTGGAAGAAGTTAATAAAACATGGAAAAATAGAAAAGAAATCGTAAGTTACCGACTATTCCTTTTGACCAAAAGTTATTGACCGAATCTCTTCTCTTACCTATATTGCGAGATTATTAGGCAGAGTGACACCATTTTTTAGGTGATCCCTTAATGTAAATAAGTGGATAAAATTAAAAAAGTGAAAAAATAAAAAAATAAAAGAGAAAATTAATGTAGTAAGAAAAAGCACCACAAGATTCAGTGGTACCATATTAAATATTTCTCTATCTTGCACGCATGCAATGTAGTTTTTTTGTTAAGTTTTTTCATGGTCAAAGATTCTTTCAATAATTACAACAAATCGGGCCACGGACATGGCTACTATATATAACCCACCGAAAGCAATTTTTTTCAAACCCAAAGCAGTTTAAGAATTCTGTACATTCAATCAGCTGAGTGCGTTTCAATTATGGATTCACCATTCAAATTCACATTGTTCATAGCTCTATTGGTTGTTTTGCTTATGGGGGTTGCTGCTCAAATCGATTATCCATATTATAAGAAACCGCCCCTTCCGCATGGTGTGAGCTGCGGCATCCGTAACCACGCATTGATGGGTGAACTCTTTGCCTTTTTGCTTACAATTTTCATTGTGAGAGATAGATTTTAAGAACCGGTTCAGTTTGTTTTAACAGCTCTCCATGTTTCTTCGCGCTTGTTTTAGTCTTTAAATGTGATATGCATTTTGGACTTGTGTGGTACGTTGTATTAATAAGCTGTGATGTATCTATGGGATATATATGCAGCATTTTCATTGTTCAACTTGGACTTGACTTCTACGTTGGTTGGAATTTTGTATAAAGATTGCGTGATTTATGTATAATATATATGCAGCATCTTTAATTGTTCATCAAGAACCAAGGAAAACACTAAACAAGCATCTACCCATGATTATGAATTTACATATTCTTAAAAAATGGAAGTCAGCGAAAATGTTATTAATAATTATTAAAGTAATGGAATTATTTAACAATGCATATTTGCAAAGTGAAATTCCACTTATGCAAATGCGGTTTGCAAAAACACCACTTTTTCCTCGTGACATGCACAATGGGAATTGATCTTGTAATGGCAACTTCCAAATTCATCCTCATTTGAAAATTCACTAACTGTGCTTAAGCCAATTATGTACTACAGCAGCTTCAAATATCATAGATAAAATCATAGAAATCTAAGAAACTACTACGATAATGCATGTGACTTAGCCGTTGAATATCGATGTTAACAAGGAGCAATTGCAACGTGTAATATTTAAATGTTTGCCTCAGGAGAGGAGAAAAGCTCTAGTAAAAGTCTATTTTCAAAAAGAAGAAGAAAGGCAACTGCCATAACTGTGGAAAGTGGGAATTCTGGGCAGCAAAGTTTATGCTATCAAATAAGTCAAAGAATAACACACCACAAAAAGAGGTTAATATGCTAACTAATGAACGTGAGTCTCAAGATTGGAATGATGAAGAATAGAAATGCCAGCATCTCTTATGTGTGGTGGTTGGATAGCGATGCTACCTGTCATGCTGCAAATGATAAGAATTTACTCACTGAGGTCACAGAAGTGAAAGACACTGTGGAAAATTACAATGATGGTGAGGCAGATATCACTCATGCTGAAATTGCAAACTTGATGCTTTATTCAGGTAAATTACTAACTCTAAAACATGTTAGAGTAGTGCCTTTACTCAAAAAGAATTTGAGATCTATGAGTTTACTTGATAAAGCTGGTATGTCTTTCTCAATTATGAATGGTAGAGTAACTTATTTGTTAACTCATGTTATTTTGACCGTGCATTCATGGTTAATGGTACGTATAGGTTGAGTTTAGATACTAAGAGCATAAATCATATGAGTTCAACTTTGATTGATCCAAAGTTGTTACATAATAGACTTTGACATGTGAACTATAGGAAAATGCAACATCTAGCTAAAACTCATGATATTCCATTGGATGCCTATATTCGATTTGACAAATGTGAAGTATGTGCACAAACTAAGATCACTAGAAAATCTTTTAAGTCGATTTCTAAACGCACACAACTTCTTGATTTGATACATTATGACCGTTGTGACTTTAGAAATTATGTTACTAGAGGTGGTCAGAAGTACTTGATAACATTCATAGACAATTTTTGTAGATATTGTCATGTCTATTTCTTGAAATCGAAAGATGAAACTTTTGAAAGGTTCAAAATTTTTAAGTCAAGAGAAGAGAATCAACTTAACTTGAAAATTAAGAGATTTAGGAGTGATAGAGGTTGTAAATATGACCTCATATATATATATATATATATATATATATATATATATATATATATAGTCTTATACAAAATCTTAACTATTGATTTCCTATATCTAACTGTTATGATTTATTGAGTCACACTTATTAATTAATTATTAATTTCCAAGAGCGTGAATATAATAGTATTCAAAATAATCTAATCGAGCTCTTTATATCTTATATATAAGCGTGAATATAATAGTATTCAAAATAATCTAATCCAGCTCTTTATATCTTATATATATATATATATATATATATATATATATATATATATATATATATATTATATGGATAAGATCCCTTAGTACCAATGTCAAATTTTGAAATTTTACACTAAATCCTAAATGTTGATTTCCGTCAGTCAACAATGCTTATCATTTATTATGAATTAGTAATTAATTAATAAGCTTGATTCTCAATAAATGATAACCATTGATTGGTAGAAATCAACAGTTAGGATTTTGGATCAAATTTTAAAGTTTGGCACCGGGGTCAAAGGATCTTGCCCTATATATATATATATATATATATATATATATATATATAGGATCATTTGACACCGGTGTCAAATTTTAAATTTGACACCTCATTTGAGAGCCGTTAAATAAAAAAATCAATGGCTCTGATTTGTAAGCATGTGACACCGTTGATCTTTTTTAATTTAACGGATCTCATATGAGGTGTCAAATTTGAAATTTGACACCGGTGTCAAAGATCCTACCTCATATATATATATATATATATATATATATATATATTAAGAGCTAGATTAGATTAATTTGTTATATAATTTTCAACCAAAGTTTTTATATATAAATTAGTCCAAACATGCATGAATTAGTGTTCGAATCTTGACAAAGGAAGAGTAAATTAATTAATCGTGAGCTGGATTAGTTGATTTTGCTATCTAATTTTCAATCAATATTTCTACTTTGTTATTTTAATTTGTTCCTATTTTTTCGTTTTCTTTCTTCTGTTCTTTTAAATTTGACAGCTATAATCAAAGTGCTAATCTTTATACGAGGAAGAACAAAGAGTTTTTTTGCCTTGCATTAATTTTTATGTCCCAGTACCTGACCGATTGAACTGGAACTAGTTTAAAAAAAAAAAAAAAAAAGCACGAGGGAAAAACAGAAAAAGAAATTTAGATGATTGTAATTTGCACTTAGTTTGTAGTTTGTAGCGCACTGAATGGCATTAAACGCATCTCTTCTCTCACGTCACGTATTGCAATGCAATGTAGGTTTTGTTAATTGTTCTTTTCTTGTTCGGTCAACAATATTTTTTCTGTTAAAATAAAGGTTCCAAAGTTTCAATCAATAATGTCAGCATATCTAGCCACGGATATGGCTATTATTTTAAAAAAGTCCACGGGGTAAGCTACTATATATATAAAAACTACCTAAACCAAATATATTCAAGCCAAAAGCAGTTGAAGAATTCTCTACATATCAGCTGAGTGCCTTTCAATTATGGATTCACCACTCAAATTCACATTGTTCATAGCTTTATTAATTGTTTTGCTTATAGGGGTTGCTGCTCAAGGTGAAATAGAAGAACAACCACAATATGAGTGGCCTCCGGACAGTGAGGGTTGCAGCATCGGTAATCATGTACTCATCGGTGGATTCTTTGCCTCTCTGCTTACAATTTTCATTTTGAGAGACAGGCTTTAAGAACCCTTTCAGTTTGTTTTAACAGCTCTCCATGTTTCTTCGTGCTTGTTTTAGTCATTAAATGTGATACACATTTTGGACTTGTGTGGTATGTTTTATTAATAAGCTGTGATTGATCTATAGGATATATGCAGCATTTTCATTGTTCATCTTGGACTTTTCTTGTATGTTGGTTGGAATTTTGTATTAAAAATGTGTGATTTTTGTATAATATATATGCAGCATTTTCATTGTTCATCTAATACGTACCAAGGAAGACAGTGAATAAGAATAAGCATCTATCCATGATTATGAGTTTTCATATAATTGGAAGTCAGCGAACAATGTATTGATAATTATTAAAGTAATGGAACTAGTCAACGATGCATATTTGCAAAGTGAAATTCCATTTCTGCAAACGGGACATGCTGAAAGCCCAACTTTTTCCTCGTGGGATGCACAATGGGAATTGATCTTGTAATGGCAACTTCCAAATTCATCCTCATAACTTGGTGCCATTCGAAAATTCACTGACTGTGCTTAAACCAATTATGTACTACACCAGCTTCAAATATCATAGATAAAATCATAGACATCTAAGAAAGTACTAAAATAATGCATGCGACTCAGCCGTTGAATATCAATGTTAACAAGGAGCGATTGTAACATGTAATATTTAAATTTTTGCCACAGTGGAAGAGATCCTAATCAATGACACAGGAAGCACCCCAGGAGAATGTATAATCCACCCTTGGCATTCAGTACGTTCAAAAGTTTTAAAGAACTAACATACCTTTACAATAAAAAGAAAAATTATGAGCCCATTGAAGAGAAGGGCTAATATTGTGTTTGCGTCTCCAACTACATCACCTAAGACTTGTAATACTAGTTCTATACTCTTTCTTATTACATGTTCGGCACCTCCTAAAGACGTTGTGCAGAAAAGAAGAATAAGATAAATTCATGAGATCTGTTCTGTTTCCATGGTCATAGACTCATAGCCATTTTGGTATTCATATCAAGAATTAATACAGTTTCAAGAAAAATTTGGGAAGGACCATTGTCCACACTTTCAAAGTTATTGTTGCAATAAGGAAAAGGAAGATGGGACTCCCAAACAATGGTTGCTCTTTGTAAGACGACACTCCAGAGTCTTCAGGAACAGAGAAAACTTATCAGTTCCGGTAAGGTAATATTCATCTACCCTTGTGGAAGCTAACTAATCCTTTTGTGGCGTTTAAATGTCTAATGAAATTTTCTGAATAATTTCTTCCTTCCCTATCTGTCTAATGAAATGTGTCTCAGCAGGCTTTTAGGTGTTTCAAATGAGAGATTCATAGACAAACAAAAAAAAGGCCTAAGACTTGTAATTCAAAGTTTGTGGTTTTGAAGAAATTAAGCAGTGTTTTGGAGAAAGGAACGAAAAAAGGCGTAGGAGAGAAGAGAAACAATATAAAAAGAAAAAGAAAAAAGAAAAAGAAATGAGAAGCAAAATAGCGAGAATAAGAAAAGATTTATTGTGATAATTGATTACCAGATGGGTCACGAGTTATTTTGCCACGTTAAGTGGGTAGTAAAAATTGGTTTTACGACATTAAATTTAATTGTGGTTAAGATAATGTCCCTAGACTCCGCTTTTTTTTTTGGTAAAAGTAATGTTGTAAAACCTATAGGCGGATTTAGCTCGAGGAGAAGGGGGGCAAGTGCCCACCCTTAAAATATGATGTAAAAATACCCTTATCTTAAAATATAAGTTTTTCCAATTTAATTTTTGGGTAGGATATTATAACAACCAATTAGGATTACTAACAATGTTACTACCAATCAATTTTATCAATGATCGATTATGTTGATCCAACGATTATATTCATTTTCATCTTTGTATGGTTATGAGACTCCATATTTAATACTTTATATTTATTTTCACCTTTGTATAGTTATGATTTCCCATATTTAATGCTTTTACATTAAATATGAGAATCATAACCATACAAAGATGGAAATAAATATAACCGTTGGATCAACATAATCGATCTAACGATAAAATTGATTAGTAGTAACCTATTTGATTGTTATGATATTGTTGGAATAAAAGATTCTATTAGCGTAGATATCCTAATAGAAGTCTCCTTTTATTTTATTTTTCCGTGAGTTTTTTTTTCTCCTCCACCTTCATTATCCAAACCTAACAGCAGATAGCTCTATTCCAGACTCATAATTTGCATCTATATACTGATTCATCTTCTCTCAAACCTCAATCTCCATTATTGGAAGTTGGGACATTTGCTTATTCCTCCATCATTGGTCCAGTTGAGTCGCAATCTGTCTAGATCTAGATTTAAACCAGACCCAGCCAGCCGGCAGCTGCTCGCAAGTCGCGTTCCAGATCAGACCTAGATCTTTATATACTTGAACTCATTGAGTGCCCACCCTTCGTTAATTTTCTGGATCCGCCACTCTAAAACCCGGTCCGACCCATCGGGTCTTCCCGGGACCCGGTCCGACCCATCGGTTCGGGTCAAGCACTGGACCGCTCATGCATTGACCCGGTGAAAATCTGGACAAAATCGGTCAAAACCGGTAACCTGGTCGGTTCATGCATTTAAAAAAAAAATAACCAAAATTATTTCATCTTGTTAGAAAAAATTGTAGAACTCATTTTAATTTTTTTTTTTTTTGTAATTTTATTTGCTAATATACTCTCTACAATGACCTCCAATTTCAGCTTTCAATATTGAAGCAATTTGCGGAATAATAAATTAAGAGATTATGACATATGTCGTTTTTAATGTAGTTGAATTTGAAAAATATGAGTTCAATGTCATTGAGAAGTATGTTTACAGGGAATCTGAATTGCAATTTAAATTGACATATAAATAGTATACATTTTTATTTATTTATGCTTCATGTTGTTGAGCTTATTTAATGAACCTTGTTTAATTCATTTTTGATATGGAGAATATAATGGAAATTATATGTTCATATTTATATATATTTTTATATATCTATATATATTCGGGTCAACTGGTCCGACCCGCAACCCACCGGTCCGACCAGTGACCCAATGACCCAATACCCCAACCGGGTCGATGCTCGGACCGAGTTTAATAATACTGGGTGAAAAACATATATTGTTTAAAGACTGGACCTAAAGGTAATTATTAAACTACATTAGAATTAATTGCTAACATTACATTAAAGGTAAAACTATATGTGAAAATATATACTTTCCTCTATACTTAAAAGTGTAATTTGAATTAAAAAAAAAAAGTGTAATTTAGTGACTACACTTCCCAAATCTCAGGAGTCAATGACCCTTCGAAAGAAAGGCCACTTAGGTCCCTGCAAAGTTAACAGGCATGTATTACTATATATAGCACACTAATTGCAATGGCAACTTCCTTTAACCTACAAATTTTGAGAAAGTAAACAAATTGAAAGTGAGGAGTAAACAAATTCAACATACCGAAATACACTTTTGGAGCACATTAATTAAAAATAACAACTCGCGCGAACCGGTTCAAATTAACTTAGAGGCCACTCTAGTTAAGCCTTAAATTAACATCATTTACTTTTGAGGAGTTTTTTTATTTTTATTTGGAAAGAACCTTTGGAGTTTGCGAAATGAGACCAACGATATTATAGAAAATGAACAACTATGAGCTTGAAACTCAATTTATTATCATATGGTCGGCTTTGCTCTTCGTAATTATATATATTCAAGGAAAGTATTAATAGGAATAGACATACAATATTTGATAATACCGAAAACTTTGAAGTGAATGAAGATAATTTTGGAGAAGATGAATGGCAAAGGCAATGTGCACGTCAGTTAGATTAATAGAGCAAATAAGTGATATTATTAGGAATCAGTGATCGGTGTAGGTGTGTTGTTACATTTTATAAACTTATTATTGTTGGGTAGTAAAATCCGAAGATTAGAATAGTTCTCTAGAAACGGTTGTTTTAGTCACTTTTTACTTTCTATTCCTAAATTCTTGAATTTGAAGTAATCAATCTTTCAAATAAAGAAAAGACTAGCAGAATCAAGTTTTTATAAAATCTGCGTTAAACAAAAATAATAGATGAATATCTAATCACAAATGCAACAATTATAAGGTACTAGAATTCTTGAATAATAGATTTTTTTAAAGAATTTCGTATCCCTGCATTTTTACACTACTAAGGCACTTTTATCTCAGAATTTGAACTGCTATGGCTAGTTTAGCTGAAACTTGTCAGTTCCAGTTTTAATATTTAGAAAGGTCTTTTCCCAAAGTCTTCTAAATCTTCAAGAATTATATCAAATTCAATTAGCAAAAGAACATAACCTGATTTCCCAATCACAATTATGCTAAAAATATTCAAGATCCATTCCCATGGTTTTCTTGAACTTTAAAATCGAATTCTTGCTAATCAAATGAGAATAAAGAAAGCATAACAGTGTTCAACAAAATAAAGAATTACCCAATCATCTTGAATCCCAAAAAAAGAATTTAGAAACCCATATTAACAAATGAAATTTTCAGAATCTAAACTAAGGGCAACATGCAGTATCAAGGAAAAAAAATCTCAAAGTAAGAAATTACAGACCAGTAATCCACGATTGAAGATCCTAAACTAGAGCTAGGAAAATTTTACAGAAATGTATAAACTCAAGCTAGATTCTTCTTCTTTCTCACGAAGATTTATGGTCAACATACTTCGAGTTCAAGAAGTTGAAGAACAAGCATTCAGCTTTCAAGAAATTTCTCAACACTCAGATTCAAAGAAAAAGACTACAAAAGATTCAAAATGTAAAACTGAAAACTAAAAAAAAAATGAAAGTTCTCTCTAAGTGGCCCTAATGGCTCAGACTCCTATTTAGCTAGAAACTAAAGAGCTCCAAAAAAATGCATTGCTGTCCATCCATACTTTTGTCCATCCAATGATTCAGATTTGATCTCACTTTCAAATAGTTGATCATATGGCTCTCTAACTGCAGTAAAAATAGTAAAAGAAAATAGTAAATCATCAAATTATCTCTTTCTCTCTCTTTTATCTTATTGGGCTGATTGGTACTCATTTGGCCCATTACCATGCACTTAAATTCAGCCTTCAACTCAAATATTGTAAAAACTAAGCCATTAAAATAATCATAATTTATAGCTAACAATTATATTACTGATATTATTTTTATGATTGTAATACGATATAACAAGACTTTGAGTTGAAGTTACTTTTTGTTAATGGTTGTTTATTTTTATTATCACTATAATTTATTTCATATTTTTACATCATTGTATAAAATAATTATAATTTTTCATAATTTTTCTCTTAAATAATGTGTAAGTGTCAACAAATAACATTTTTTATAATGACAATTTGATTATGATATTGTAAGTTCACAAGTGTTTTGCATCCAGATGAGTTGTGAAAAAAAGAAAAAATAAATAAACTTTTGCATTTCCCTTGTAGTAATTTAGATTTAATTTTTTTTTATTTAAGCACTAATTTTAAAAGAATTTTTTGAGATAAAAAAATCTTATAGATTTTAAAAGACTATTTAGAATTGGATGAACTTTAAAGACTCTTTTAAAAGACATTTTTTACGATCAAAAATTTCATAAGATTGGATTTTAAAGTATTTTAATAAAATTTATAAGATTTGAAAGGACAATATGGATTTATAAGATTTTAAAAACCCATATGAATTTTTAACAAACGTTCAAAATTACTGGAGTCAATAAATAAATAACAAATAAATACAATGATATTAATAAAAAAATAAAACCTAATATAAGTAAAACATAATATAATTTTTAACAAACATTCAAAATTACTTAGCAACAACTCTCCACATATTTAAAGTTATACTAATCCTCCATGCATTAGCATTTTCTCGTTCATGCTATTGGGTTTAACCAATGAGTTAAAAATTATCTTCTTCATTTGGTATCAGAGCTATGCATATATGATTATAAGACTCAATTTTTATTTATTTATTAAAATAACTCTAAATTTGCATATAGAACCTAAAGTTCATGATAAAATTTCGTTTGAAATTTTTTGCAATTGATCTTGGAAATCTTGGGATTCTTGTTCAACATGATGATAGTTTTCTAACCATATATAATATGCATGTTTTTATTGAGTATTCTAAGAAAATTTCGAATTTGAATTTCTGGGTTTTATGACATGAAAGTTTAGAAATTCTCTCAAATTATTTCCAATTGATACATTAAAACCTTAAATTGCTTTGGGGCTTTTGAAAAACAAGTTTTTAGTTTACAAAAATTGTTTGAAATTGTTTCCTATAGCGAAGGAATTTCGTTCATGATTGTATTGTCACGAAATATAGGGTTCATATTATGAAAGTTTCAACCTTTCTTTAAAATGATCTTGTTTCATTGATGTAAAACGAAAATTAGTTTGAGGGTTTTTATGTTATTTTTAATACAAAAATCATTCCTTTTTGTGCCAAGAAAAATCACGATCCATAGCTTGAAAAATCAATTTTTAAACTTCCAAAAGCTCTAAAATATCTGCTGTTTTTGAGATGGGTTATATTAGAATCTTGTTGGTTAGTTTTTTTGAGTTCTTTTGTAATGAAAATCGCTCAAAAATCTACTATTTTTGAGCTTTGATGAAGCTCCCTTGGCGGAACCCGATTTTGAGCGGGTTAACCCGCTAAAGGAATAAGAAAACACTGTAATAGAGAAATCTCAAGAAATCCTAGGGGTTAGGGTGAGATTGTGAAAAAGACATCCTATTTATATTTTTTCACTAAAAAGTCTTATGAAATCCACACCAATAGAAAATCCATTAAAATCATCAGATTTTTGAATACCACGAGATTGTTTTTCCTTTATTTAAAATCCTGATTGATACCAACGGATTTGGATGGACTCTAAAATAATCTTTTAAAATCCTAATCGAATACCACATGATTTTTTTTCAATTCTTTAAAATCCTAATTAAATATCAATGGATTTAGAACAATGTTTAATTTGGTTTATCCTATTTGCACCTTTAAATACAAATAGTATTAGATAATGTGATTTCTCAAGCCTTCAGTTGTGTTTGTTTGGACTCTCGATTGATAGTGCTATCATTTCGAAGACACACAATCTGTTCTATCCTAGGAAACAATTATTCATCAACTTTCATTAATAAAGGAAACAAATTATCTTAAGAAGATAACATAGCTAAGCTCGGATTCTCCGCATGCTAGCATCCTTTCCAACATCCTATCAATTTGTTCTTATAATTTTTGTTATACCTTCATTGGAGGATTAATTAATATATCTGGTATCATACACAAATTCAAATCTTTTGGTGAATTTATATTTAACCCACTATTTTCAACAACAGTGTATGCGTGTGTGTTGCTTTTCATGTTTTTTTGTCATAAAGTTATCTCCTGTAACTCCAAAATAACGTCGTTTTCGGGTATAGAGAAAAATAATTGTAATGATAAAAACTAATATAAATAACCTAAAAATAAATTAAAATTACAAAAATACGTTTATCTAAGGGGGATTAGTTTATTTTGCTATATAGAATTTTCCTTTTAACTTAAGGGGGATTTTGCGGTCATACAAAAACCCAGATGCACTGCGCCATTTCATCCACCCTGCAATGCTATATGGAGCGGAATGCTGGCCAGCACATAGGCAACATGAGCATAAGATGGGAGTAGCAGAGATGAGGATGTTAAGGTGGATGTGTGGTTACACAAAGATGGATAAGATAAGAAATGAAGATATTCGACGAAAGTTCAGAGTAGTACCGGTTGCCGAGAAGATGAGAGAACATAGATTGAGGTGGTTTGGGCACGTGATGAGAAGGCCCCTGGATGCTCCTGTAAGAACAGAAGTTTGTTACCAAGAGCTCAACACAAAAAGAGGCAGAGGTCGACCGAAACTTACTTGGGGGAAGGTAGTAAAATAAGATTTAATAGAGTGGGATATAGATTGGCGGACGGTATGTCTTAGAACGGAATGGAGAAAAGGTATAAGTATGGTGGAGGGTTAGACCCGTGGTTATTCCTATGTTCCAGATGGTCCCTTTTTAGTCCTTTTCCCCTTCATTTCCCCCACTTCTTCTCGTCCCTTTCTTTTTCACTTTTATTTATTTATATATACATATATATATATATATATATATGTGGGAGAGTTCTTTTGACTCCAGAGTAAGACTTTTAAGTCTTACTCCCCATCTCAGCCGTTGATGGACTGAAATCAACGGTTGTCATTTATATGTAATTAATAATTAATTAATTAATATAACTTCCTAAACTATAACCGTTGGATGGACGGAAATCAACGGCTAGGATGAGGAGTAAGACTTGTAAGTCTTACTCTGGAGTCAAATGATCTCTTCATATATATATATATATATATATATATATATATATATATATATATTATTATTATTATTTTTATTTTATTTTTTCAACAATTTTATATCTTTCATGTGGGTTCATCTACCACCGACCCCAATTAATTTGGGATAAAGGTGATGTTGATGTTGATAATTTTCAATCAAATTTTTTATGTATAGATTAGTGCAAACACCCGTGAATCAGTGTTGTTTTCTTGACATGGGGAGAATAAATTAGTTAATCGTTAGCTAGCTGGATTAGATTATATTGCTATATATTTTTCAAACAATTTGTTTATATATACATTAGTCCAAAAATTCGTGAATAATAGAAGAATAATTCTTTAATTTTAATTTTAATTTTAATTTTAACTGCTTTAATAATGCTTCTCTTTTAATTTTAAATGCTTTAATAGAAGAATAATGTTTATAAAAAGAAAAACAGATTTTTTCCTCGCATTATTTTTTATGTCCCAGTACCTGACCGATTGAACTGGAAGAATTAAAAAAAAAAAAAAAAACACGAGGGAGAAAACAGAAAAGAAATTGTAACTTACACGTCTATTCTTTCTAAAAGATTTGTGATTGTAATTCGCACTTAGTTTGTAGTTTGTAGCACTGAATGTCATTAACCGAATCTCTTCTCTCACGTATTGCATGCGTGCAATGTAGTTTTTTTTGTTATTTTTTTTTTCTTGTTAGGTCAACAATATTTTTTCTGTTAAAATAAAGGTTCCAAAGTTTCAATCAATAATGTCAGCATATCTAGCCACGGTTATGGCTATTATTTTAAAAAAGTCCACGGGCTATGCTACTATATATAAAACCCACCTAAACCAAATTTATTCAAGACAAAAGCAGTTGAAGAATTCTATACATTCAATCAGCTGAGTGCGCTTCAATTATGGATTCACCATGCAAATTCACATTGTTCATAGCTTTATTGGCTGTTTTGCTTATGGGGGTTGCTGCTCAAGAAATGCCTCCATTAGATTGGAATGTTAGCAACGCGAGTAGCATCGGTAATCATGCAGTGATCGGTGGACTCTTTGCCTTCCTGCTTACAATTTTCATTGTGAGAGACAGGCTTTAAGAACCCTTTCAGTTTGTTTTAACAGCTCTGCATGTTTCTTCGCGGTTGTTTTAGTCTTGAAATGTGATATACATTTTCGACTTGTGTGGTATATTGTATTAATAAGCTGTGATTTATCCATACGGATATATGCAGCATTTTCATTGTTCATCTTGGACTTCTCTTGTATGTTGGTTTGTATTTTGTATTAAAAATGTGTGACTTATATATAATATATATATGGTTTTAATGTTTATACAGTCAATGTAGATAAGTTATCTAGTTCCCAAAACGATGTCATTTAAGTTCAAAAATAAAAAAAGTATAATGAAAAAGACTATTATAACCCTGAAATAAATTATAATTACAAAAATACCTTGATTTTCGTCTCAAAATGACGTCGTTTTGGGCTCAATGTAGATAACTTATCTACATTGACCGTAGAAAAAATGAACTCTTATATATAAAGCATTTTCATTGTTCATCTAGTGCCAAGGAAAACAGTAAATAAGCATATGCCCCATGATTATGAATTTTCATATAGTTAAAAATTGAAAGCAAACAATGTTATTAGTAATTATGAAAGGAATGTGTTATGTCTTGATGACAGAAGTGTCTAGCCAAAGACTAGTAGATCAATATCGGATCTGATACTTTCTCTAGGTATCTATGAATTAGATAATGATATGACTCAACTACATAAGGCCCAATATAGCAAAGTTTACATCAGGGACCGTAATACGGGTAAATGGCCCAAGAAGAATAAGGGTGATGCTATTTTGTCCCATTCCATTGGGCATGCTGAGTCAGCTAATTTGTTACAAAAGGTTGTTACTCATGAAGTGTGTAAGAACCTGCACCGCTAATTAAGGAAATTAATTAATCAAATATGAGAATTAGGAAATAATTCGATAATTAACCCTAATAATTATTATGAGACTTTAATAATTATAGTAAGTGAGTAATAATGCTGAAATTCACTTTTTGGACGAAAAGTGCATATACCGGTTCTGCTACCCGGTATAAATGCGTACCAGTGAAGTAGCCCGAAAAATTATAATAAGTGCATGAATATTCCTAGAATATTATATAGGACTAGTAAAACAAGTTTCAGGTCAAAATAATGAGAACTGGTGTCAGAACTGATATTTGCTATAGAAAAGCGCGTACCGAAAAGGTGCTGCGAAATATAAAATAAAAATATGTTAAATCTTAGAAAAATGAGTAGGTTCATAATCCTAAGTTCGGGATTAAAATGCTAAGCCTAGCATTTCGCGTTAATACTGTGCGATTAAGACTAAGTGGCCTATATATATAACTTATGCAGAGAACCCTAGGCCATGCTACGTGAGTTTTTGGTGCATCAGCTTCTGCCACCTCCATTCCTTAGTCTCCCTTGCTTGAAAATGTGCCAAGTCTTCACCTTTTCTCTCAATTTCACCATCTAAACACTTGGTTGGTTGTGGGTTAGCATTGTGAGGGAGGGGAGTGCTCCATTTCTGAGTTGTAGAGGCTGCCTTGTAAGGTGTGAGGGGCCGAGTTTCTGGTTTTGGGGTTGTGGTATCATATTCTTGGTGCTTGGTGCTCCAAGAAGGTACCTTGGTGAAGAAAGGAACCTCCTTGTAGGACATCTTCATGGCCCTTTGGTTGCTGCTCTATAGAGTAGCATTGGAAGCTCCATATCACTGCCTCTTTGCTGTTTGAAGCTTGGGTAAGTTGTACCAACCATTATCATCAGTTTTAATGCTTAAAGTGGAGCCTTGATGCATGTAATAAGCTTAAGTTGATAACCTAAGGTTGGGTAATGTCAAACACATCTAGAAAGGTTTGTTTAAGCTTCTGTAATCGGTAAAAGTTGAACCTTTGGATTGGTATTTCGCGAAATGCAGAATTTGAGTTCTGCCGCGAAATATCCGGATATTGGGTTGGAAATATCCGGATATTGATATCCGGATATGGGGTTCTGAATATCCGGATATTGACATCCGGATATTGCCAGTGAGATATCCGCATATTGATATCCGGATATACCCCCGACATATATCCGGATATTCTGGATTTTCGAAGAACAGTAAGGTACTGTTCATACAGAAGACTTGTATGATTTGTGGACCCTAGATTGATGAAGTGAGACTTCTGTAATAATTAATATAAGTCAGAACCTATGTGTTTAAGGGCTTGTGGCTTTGTGAGAAGCCTAAAGACGTAAAACGTAACAAAGAAACGTAGTCTTTATGTTTATACTTATGAGCTATGTTTATTGATATGATTGCTGGTCCAAATCAGATTGTGATTCTGCTGTGTGTGGACCTTGAGCTGTGTGGACTCTTGGCATTGGATAGTTAGCTTGCAAGGTAAGCTTTCGTGTCCTCGGCTTTGCCATTGTTGGTTCCACCATGTCCCATGATGGGATGGTTTATATGCATGTTGTGTTTACATGCTTTTATACTTGGAAATGCTTTTGAGCTGATATGTGCAATGGCTTATAATATGTATGTGTTGTTTCCACTTTGACGGTAAGCCTGAGTATGTGGCGTCATACAAGATGGTGAGACTGTGAGTGGGTGCAAGTAGCGTCTTGCATTATGTGTGGGTAATAGACGTATTCCTGCATTTCTCTGATCAGTAGAATAGTATTTGACACACATGACATGATTATCTACTGCATTGCACTGATTTTGTAACTTATATTGTTGAAGCTGTTTTAGAACTTATATTGCACATGTAAGTGAGCATGGGGTGGAAGATCTTTGAGGACTCCTTGTCTTACTAAGATTTCTTGTTAGAGATCTCACCCCACGTTTGGGGCACCATTTCAGGTTCAGGTAATGCTGGGATTGAGACCTCAGGCGGCAGGAGCCGGAGCTGAGTTAGATATTGCTGTTTATATGCTGACATGTTGGATGTTGGATATGCCTGTTGCTATTATGATTTTAGCTTCATTTATGATTATATTGTGCTGTTGAGACCTTGTTGGGCTTTGTTGCCTTATTTGGTGAGCATGGAGATTGTCCATGCCACATTGACTTGAGTAAGCTATTTTAGTCTGAGTTGTAATAATCTATCAGGATGTTGTCTGGACTATATGTTGTAGATCCGTGACTTAGATACTCACTCTTTATATTATATTGAGGTATTTCAGTTAGCTGTCTTTGCAATTTACATACAGGCGATGTTTTTATGAAATTGATTAAGTAATCAACTTGGCTAAGTATAATGACGTCATAATCGAATTAAAGAAAAAGTTATTCCGCAATTTTATTAAACGTGGCTTAATAAGATGACATGTTAACAAACCGGGTATACATGGGGTGTTACATTTTATGGTATCAGAGCACTTTCTAGGGAAAAGCCTGTATGCATTGCAATAACTTAGGATGTTTTGTTGTGAGTCTATCTTTTGTGTTCTCTCCGATGGGTTTTATTATGATAATGCATATGTGACCACATTACGTGGGCCTGATCAACTCATTCTTTGTGTAACTTGTGCAGAGTCATGGTCCAACCCAGGAGGAACCGAGACAATAATGAGGGTCAACCTGATCCTGTCCTGGCTGCATTAGCTGAGATACAGACGGTCCGACAAGCCGACCAGGAGGCCATGAGAGTGGCAAACCAGACCATACTGGACGCCGTTAGAGAGGCGAAAAGGAAGGCCACTGAGGATGTATTGGAGGCCAACTGCCTGGCGAACATGACTATGATGAGAGTCATGTTGGAGGAGATGAAGGCTAGTCCTGCTATTGGCCAGTTTCCTCCGCCACCACCTCCACCGCCTCCACCTCCACCCAGTCTTCAGGACGACAGTCAGAGCTAGATGGGGGAGGGAACTCACCTTACGGGGGCCATGCAGACTGTCCATGTGCTCGGTGAGGATAGAGACGAGATTGACCGCCGGCGGAATGCTTTCCGCAATCATAAGCCACCTTCTTTTGATGGGCCTTCTGATCCCATTGCTGCTTCCTGATGGTTACAGGCCCTGGACAAGATATTCAGGGTGATGCAGTGTATGGACCCGCAGAAGCTTATGTTTACCACTTACATGCTAGAGGGCGATGCCCATGAGTGGTGGACGAACACTGTACATGTCTATGAGATGCAGGGTCATGTGATGATGTGGCCTTTTTTTGAGGACTGCTTTTAGGGCAGAAACTTCCCTTTGGATGTGCAGGAGAGGAAGCAGTGGGAGTTTGACAGGTAGGTGTAGGGCTCGATGTCGGTTGACGAGTACCTGGCTAAGTTTAATGAGTTGGTCAAGTTTGCGCATTTTTGGATGGCTGTAACAGCCCGTGTTAACCCGGTCTGTTAACACACTATCGTATTAAGCCACGCTTAATTAAAATGCGGAATAACTTTTTCTTTAATTCAATTATGACGTCATTAACTTAGCCAACTTGATTACTTAATCATTTCATAAAAATACTGCCTGTATGTAAATTGCAAGACAACTAACCGAATACCTCGTACATAAATATAATGTGTGTATCTAAAGCCACAGGACTACAACACGTAGCCTGGGTCAAAATCCTGATACTTTAATTACAACATTAAAATAAAAGGACAATAACACAATCATGTGGCATGGACAAACCCCATGCTCACCAAATAAGGCAACAATGCCCAATATCAGTCATAACATAAACTTAACATAAATGAAGCAGAAAACATAACAGCAGTCAAATAAACAGCAATCCACAACCAGCACGTCAGCATGTCATAAATATCAGCTCAGCTCTGGCCTCCTGCCACCTGAGCCCTCAACATTACCTGATCCTGAAATAAGCGTCCCCAAACGTGGGGTGAGATCTCTAACAAGAAATCTCAGTAAGACAAGGGGTCCTCAAGGAGTCTCCACCCCAAGCTCACTTACATGTGTAATATAAGTTCTAAAACAGTATTACAGTATAAGTTCCAAAATCATGCGATGCAGCAATTAATCATGTCATGTGTGCTTTCAAATCTACTGGCCAGAGAAATGTAGGAATACGTCTATGCCTACATGAGTACATGGATACTACCTGCACCTCACCCACATGCTTCTCCATCTTGTATGTACTACATACTCAGGATTGCCGTCTAGGTGGACACCACATGCATATCATAATAGCTCATTACATATAAACATCTCAACATCATTTCCAAAATAATCAAAGCATGTAACACAGCATGCATAAACCCATCCCCATGGGACATGGTGGAACATCAAAATGGCTAAACCGAGGACACGAAAGCTTACCCTGCAAGCTAGCTATCCAAGCCAAGAGTCCAACCACTCTCAAGTCCACAAACAACAGTATCACAATCTGATATGGACCATTAACAAGTCAATATTAATGCATCACAAGCATACAACTTAAAGACTACGCCTTTCCTTTACGTTTTACGTCTTAAGGCTTCCAACAAAGCCATAAGCCCTTAATCATGTGATTCTGACTTAGTCCATTTATTACAGAAGTTCAACTTCCTTAAACTAGGGTCCACACACACCCAATAGCTTACTGTTCATACAGTACAGCTACTGTCTGCGCAGAACCCAGGATATCCGGATATCAGAAGGGGCATATCCGGATATGCCATATCTGGATATCACACTAGACATATCCGGATATGTCATATCCGGATACCCAGATCCCATATCCGGATATCAATATCCGGATACCATATCCGGATACTGATATCCGGATATCTGTTCGACAAATATCCGGATATCTCACGACAGAATGCAGTTTCTGCATTTCGTGAATATCCATCCCAAAGTTCCAACTTTTAACACATGTACACGTTAAAGCATGCATCTTTAAGCAAATACAAGTTCATTTAGGTGTTGGTTACTTCATTTTAACTTTTTACATGCCAAGACACCAACTTTAAGCAAGATAAACTCATGATCATGGTGAGGTAACTTACCCAAGCTCAAAACAGAGGCAAGTTGTGCTCTAGGAGCTCTCCCAAGGTTCCTCAAACTCAGCCTAAGTAGGAGCACGAAAATGGCACTTCAAGATGGGTTCTTGCACCACAAGAAGGCACTTTGAAGCTCACAATGACTACCACAAGGTAGCCATCACTAAAGCTCCAAACTCATGCTCTCTAACTACACACACAGCTTTCTCAACTCAGAATGATGGCCACAATGCAACCCCAAGGTTAACTCTCACCCTCACAAGTGTTTAAACAAGCATGAAAGGTGATAACTTGGCTACAGAATGAAGAAGGAAGAAGAAGAAGAAGAAGAAGAAGAAGAAGAAGAAGAAGAAGGGGAAAGGTGGCAAGCAGCAGCCACAAGTCACGTAGGTAGTGTAAAATGTCTAGGGTTTTGTGCCAAATATGTCTATTTATAGGCACAAGGCCACACACGCGCAATATTAGCCTTAATAGCAAAGTAAAAGATCTTGATCCCAAACTTCGGGTTCTAGACCTACGCATTTTTCTAAGATTTGTCATATTTTTATTTTATTTTTCGGAGCACCTTTCCGGTACGCGCTTTTCCATAGCCAGTATCAGTTCTGGCATCAGATTACGTCATTTTGACTTGAAACTTGTTTTACAAGTCCTACATAATATTCTAATAATTATCATGCATTCGTTATAATTTTCCGGGATACTTTTCCGGTACGCATTTATACCGAGTAGCAGAACCGGTATCTGCGCTTTTCTTCCGAAAAGCGACTTTCAGCATTTTTACTCACTCAATATAATTATCTAAGCCCATTAATAATTATTAGGGTCAATTATGGAATTATTTCCTAATTATCATAATTAATTCACTAATTACCTTAATTAGCGGTGCGGGTTCTTACATTCACCCCACCTTTTTAAGGATTTTGTCCTCAAAATCAGAAACATACCTGTCTCGAAAGTCAGGATACTGTCGGAGAAGCTCATCCTCTCGCTCCCACGTGCACTCCTCGGGACTACGCCCAGTCCACTGCACCTTGACCATCGGAATGATCTTGCTCCTAAGCTGTTTCTCGCCTCGGTCGAGAATCTTGAGTGGTCCAACGGGAGTCTTTAGGTTCTCCCGAACCTCCACATCATCCGGCTGCACCACTTGCGAAGGGTCTGCTATGTACTTCCGAAGTTGAGACACGTGAAACACGTCGTGGATGTTGGCTAAGTTCGGAGGTAAGGCGAGTCGATAGGCAACTGGTCCTACTCTACCAAGGATCTGGTAGGGCCCTATGAATCGCGGGCTCAACTTCCTCACGCCGAGTGCCCGTCCAACACCGGTGACAGGTGAAAGTTTCACAAACACGTGCTCACCCTCACTGAACTCCAGTGGTCGATGCTTGACATCATAGTAGCTTTTCTAACGATTCTGCGCCTGCTTCAGCTTTTCCCTGATCATCTGGATCTGTAGGGTAGTATCTTGGACAAAGTCCAAGCCAAACAGCTCTTTATCTCCAACCTCAGACCAGCAAGTAGGAGTCCGACAACCTCCTACCATACAACGCCTCGTAGGGTGCCATGCCCAGACTAGCATGAAAACTGTTGTTGTATGAAAATTCAACCAACGGAAGGTACCTATCCCATGCAGAACACTGCTCCAACGTGCAAGCTCTCAACATGTCCTCCAATGTCTGGATGGTCCGCTCAGTCTGTCCGTCAGTCTGAGGGTGATAGGCGGTACTCAATCTCAACTGCGTACCAAAAGCCTCCTGCAGCGCCTCCCAGAACCGAGATGTGAACTTCGGGTCCCTATCACTGATGATACTCTCGGGCACCCCGTGAAGCCTCACGATCTCACAGACATATAGTTTGGCCAACTGCTCTGTAGTGAAGCTCACCTTCACTGGAAGAAAATGGGCAGACTTGGTCAATCTGTCCACAATGACCTAGATAGAGTCACAACCAGCCTGAGTTTTTGGCAATCCCACCACGAAGTCCATGGAAATACTCTCCCACTTCCACTGTGGAATCTCCAGAGGTTGAAGTTTACCAGACGGTTTCCGGTGCTCGATCTTCACTTTCTGACAAATAAGGCATTTGGACACGTAGACCGCTATGTCCTTCTTCATGCCCGGCCACCAAAAATTTCTCTTTAAGTCCTGGTACATTTTTGTGGCACCCGGGTGGATAGTGAACCGGCCCTTATGAGCCTCTGTCATAACCTCTTCGGTCAATGGCCCTCGAGGAATAACAATCCTCTTCTGGAACAGCAGCAAACCATCATCGTTCCAAGACACACCGTCCTGGTTTTTCACATAATCCAGACACTCTCTCTGCACTTGCGCCTCTTTGATCTTTTCCATCAGCTCATTAATCACTTCTGCTGTCTCCATTTCGAGCAGTGCGCCCCCAAACAAGGAGTTCACTCTCAAGTCTCTGAACTTTTCGATCACCTCGTAGTCGTTCATCATTAAACTGGATAAGCTCACGGATTTCCGACTCAAGGCATCGGCTACCACATTGGCCTTGCCAGGATGGTACCTCAACTCAAAGTCGTAGTCCTTCAAGAACTCCATCCATCTACGTTGTCTCATGTTCAACTCCTTCTGGTCAAACAGATACTTCAGGCTTTTGTGGTCACTGAATACAGCAAACTTCATGCCAAACAGGTAATGCCTCCAAATCTTGAAGGCAAAAACAATGGCCGCCAACTCCAAGTCGTGAGTCGGGTAGTTCTCCTCATGAGGTTTCAATTGTCTTGAAGCGTAAGCAACCACTTTCCCTTTCTGCATCAGCACGCAGCCAAGTCCTTTACCAGAAGCATCGCAGTATGACTCGAATTGCCCCGCAGGATCAGGAAGGACTAACACAGGAGCAGTAGTCAGTCTCTCCTTCAACTCCTGGAAACACTCCTCACACTCATGTGTCCACACGAATGGAGTCTCCTTTCGGGTAAGGCGTGTCATCGGTAGCACCATCTTGGAGAATCCTTCTATGAACCTCCGATAGTAGCCGGCCAAACCCAGGAAGCTTCTCACTTTTGTAACCGTCTTGGGCCTCTCCCAATCCATTACGGCCTCAATCTTGTTTGGATCAACTGCAACTCCATTAGCTGAAATCACATGACCCAGAAATCTCACCGCCTTAAGCCAAAACTCGCATTTCGACGGTTTCGCATAGAGCTTTTTCTCTTTTAGAACTTGCAACACAATCTTCAAGTGCTCGGTATGCTCCTCCTCCGTCTTGGAGTAGATCAAGATGTCGTCAATGAAGACGATCACAAACTGATCCAGGTACGGCTGGAAAATCCTGTTCATGTAGTCCATAAACACTGCGGGTGCATTGGTGAGTCCAAACGGGATCACCAAGTACTCGTAGTGCCCGTACCTCGAGCGAAACGCTGTATTTGGGACATCCTCCGGCTTTACCCGTATCTGATGGTAACCGGACCGGAGATCGATCTTTGAATACACGCAAGCACCTCTGAGCTGATCCAGTAAATCATCAATGCGTGGAAGAGGGTACTTGTTCTTGATTGTCACCTTGTTCAACTGTCTGTAGTCGGTGCACAACCGCATGGTCCCATCCTTCTTTTTCACAAAAATGACCGGTGCTCCCCAGGGAGACACACTCGGCCGAATAAAGTCTTTCGCTGAAAGCTCCTCAATATGCTTCTTCAGCTCCGCCAACTCTGGTGGCGACATCCGATATGGAGCCAACGATATAGGCCCCACACCAGGCAATAAGTCGATGGAGAACTCTATCTCCCTCTGTGGTGGAAACTCAGGAATCTCCTCAGGAAATACCTCGAGGAATTCCCTCACCACAGGAATTCCAGTGAGATCCTCCTGTGTCCCACTCACCAAACCTCCCAACATGACATAGCCAAATGCCCCTGCTCTCAAGGCCCTCCTCGCCTGCAGGACTGAAATGAACGGTGAGGAACTGGCTGTGGACCCACCCGGAGACATCACCACTTTCTTGGCACAGCAATCAATCATTGCACAGTTTCTGGACAACCAATCCATGCCCAAAATAATCTGAAGGTTGGCCATCGGCAATCCTATCAGATCTACCGAGAAGTCACGGCCATCCCACTGAAACGCTACATTGCGATGAACAGTGGAGGTCAAACATTTTTCTCCGGTGGCGGTGGTCACCCGCATCGGTGGAGAAAGCACATCACTGGGCAACTCAAGCCCCACAGCAATAGGGGTAGCAACAAAAGAGTGCGTTGCCCCGGAATCAAACAACACATCAATAGCTGAACCGCCAATGGTAACAGTACCTCTGACCAGGTTCGGAGCTCTGTCCGACTGCTGACGATCAAGTGTGTAGACTCGTCCGGTGGTAGGTGGCACGGCTGGTGCCCCAGTAGGAACCATCTGCAATGGCACAGCCTGCACTGCAGCAACTCTCGCCGACGGGCAATCTCTGGAGTAGTGGCCCTCCTTGCCACACTGGAAGCATATCAACTGTCCGGTAGAGCACGGCCCAAAATGTGACTTCCCGCATCCCGAACATCTGGGAGCAGGAGGTCTAGCGGCGTTCCCCGGAGCAGCAGTCTTTCTGAACTGATTCGGCGCTTGCTTAGCCGCCAACGGTTTGCCCTTGCCCTTGTTGGCGAAATTCTTGTTCTTCCAGGGAGTGGAACCACCAGCGCTCTGCGGCACCTCAACCTTGGCCCTCTTGGCCTGACTTGCACGGTAGTAATCCTCGATGTTGCGGCACTGCTGCACCAACGCTCCGAAGTCTCTCGAAGCAGAACCAGCGAGATGTCCAGCAATATCCTCATTAAGTCCCCTCCGGAACTTGGCCGCCAGAAAAACGGGAGTCGGTCTCGCCATGCGGAAATGAGAGAACTTGACCAGTTCATTAAACTTGGCCAGGTACTCGTCGACAGACAACGAGCCCTGTACCAATCGGTCAAACTCTCCCTGCTTCCTCTCCTGAGAGTCGTAAGGAAAGTACTGACCCAAGAAGCTCTCCTCGAAGAATGGCCACGTCATCACATGGCCCTGCATCTCGTAGACCTGAGAAAGGTTGGTCCACCACTCATGGGCCTCGCCCTCCAGCATGTACGTGGCGAACAGCAGCTTCTGCGGATCGGTGCACTGCATGATCCGGAAAATCTTGTCCAGCGCCTGTAGCCATCTGGCAGCAGCAATTGGATCGTAAGATCCGTCGAAGGTAGGTGGCTTATGCTTGCGGAAAGCATTCAGCCGGCGATCGATCTCGTCACGATCCTCAGCAAGAACGGGGATAGTCTGCATAGCCCCCGTCAAGTGACTACCCTCACCCATCTGGCTCTGGGTGTCCTCCTGTTGACTAGGCGGAGGTGGAGGCGGTGGCGGCGGTGGAGGTGGTGGAGGACCCTAGCCCGCAGCAGGACCAGCCCTCAACTCCTCCAACATGACCCTCATCATCGTCATGTTGGCCATCCGGTTCTCCTCCAGAACCTCTGCCGTGGTTTGCCGGTTCGCATCTCGTATAGCGTCCAGCATTGCCCGGTTCGCCAGCCTCGTGGCTTCCTGGTCGGCTAGTCGGGCCGCCTGCATCTCAGCTAATGCAGCTAGGACAGGATCCGTCTGATCCTCGCTCGTACTCGTGTTCCTCCTCGGTGGCACCATGACTCTGCACAAGTTACACAAAGAATGAGTTGATCAGGCCCACGCCATGTGGTCACATATGCATTATCATGACACTCACCAGTTAGAGAGAACACAAAGTAGACACGCAACGATACATCCTAAGTTATTGCAATACATACAAGCTTTTCCCTAGAAAGTGCTCTGATACCATAAAATGTAACAGCCCGTGTTAACCCGGTCTGTTAACACACTATCGTATTAAGCCACGCTTAATTAAAATGCGGAATAACTTTTTCTTTAATTCAATTATGACGTCATTAACTTAGCCAACTTGATTACTTAATCATTTCATAAAAATACTGCCTGTATGTAAATTGCAAGACAACTAACCGAATACCTCGTACATAAATATAATGTGTGTATCTAAAGCCACAGGACTACAACACGTAGCCTGGGTCAAAATCCTGATACTTTAATTACAACATTAAAATAAAAGGACAATAACACAATCATGTGGCATGGACAAACCCCATGCTCACCAAATAAGGCAACAATGCCCAATATCAGTCATAACATAAACTTAACATAAATGAAGCAGAAAACATAACAGCAGTCAAATAAACAACAATCCACAACCAGCACGTCAGCATGTCATAAATATCAGCTCAGCTCTGGCCTCCTGCCACCTGAGCCCTCAACATTACCTGATCCTGAAATAAGCGTCCCCAAACGTGGGGTGAGATCTCTAACAAGAAATCTCAGTAAGACAAGGGGTCCTCAAGGAGTCTCCACCCCAAGCTCACTTACATGTGTAATATAAGTTCTAAAACAGTATTACAATATAAGTTCCAAAATCATGCGATGCAGCAAATAATCATGTCATGTGTGCTTTCAAATCTACTGGCCAGAGAAATGTAGGAATACGTCTATGCCTACATGAGTACATGGATACTACCTGCACCTCACCCACATGCTTCTCCATCTTGTATGTACTACATACTCAGGATTGCCGTCTAGGTGGACACCACATGCATATCATAATAGCTCATTACATATAAACAGGTCAACAGCATTTCCAAAATAATCAAAGCATGTAACACAACATGCATAAACCCATCCCCATGGGACATGGTGGAACATCAAAATGGCTAAACCGAGGACACGAAAGCTTACCTTGCAAGCTAGCTATCCAAGCCAAGAGTCCAACCACTCTCAAGTCCACAAACAGCAGTATCACAATCTGATATGGACCATTAACAAGTCAATATTAATGCATCACAAGCATACAACTTAAAGACTACGCCTTTCCTTTACGTTTTACGTCTTAAGGCTTCCAACAAAGCCATAAGCCCTTAATCATGTGATTCTGACTTAGTCCATTTATTACAGAAGTTCAACTTCCTTAAACTAGGGTCCACACACACCCAATAGCTTATTGTTCATACAGTACAGCTACTGTCTGCGCAGAACACAGGATATCCGGATATCAGAAGGGGCATATCCGGATATGCCATATCCGGATATCACACTGGACATATCCGGATATGTCATATCCGGATACCCAGATCCCATATCCGGATATCAATATCCGGATACCATATCCGGATACTGATATCCGGATATCTATTCGACAAATATCCGGATATCTCACGACAGAATGCAGTTTCTGCATTTCGTGAATATCCATCCCAAAGTTCCAACTTTTAACACATGTACACGTTAAAGCATGCATCTTTAAGCAAATACAAGTTCATTTAGGTGTTGGTTACTTCATTTTAACTTTTTACATGCCAAGACACCAACTTTAAGCAAGATAAACTCATGATCATGGTGAGGTAACTTACCCAAGCTCAAAACAGAGGCAAGTTGTGCTCTAGGAGCTCTCCCAAGGTTCCTCAAACTCAGCCTAAGTAGGAGCACGAAAATGGCACTTCAAGATGGGTTCTTGCACCACAAGAAGGCACTTTGAAGCTCACAATGACTACCACAAGGTAGCCATCACTAAAGCTCCAAACTCATGCTCTCTAACTACACACACAGCTTTCTCAACTCAGAATGATGGCCACAATGCATTAATTCTGTTAAGAGGAGGAGCATAAACCTTCAGGCCCACCTATTTAAAAGTAAACCATCAAACAATAAATTAGTAAGCAATAGAAAATAAATATAAATGTAATTAGTTAAAAGACAAAATGCAAAAAAAAAAACATGTGAAGAAGCCTTGTGGCAGTACATCACTTTGTATGATTAGACCCATTTTATACAATATGTTCAAATTATATGTATTAGTACAACATAATTGTCAAGTGGCAGAATAAATAGAATTCAAGCTCTAAACTAAGCTACAAGGATATCAACTCTCCAAGTATTGACAATAATATAAGTGTATATATAAATTAAACAAATTTGTAATGAGTGTAATCACTATATATAATTTCTTCCATTGTGGGTTCTCGTTTGTTTGGATTACATGCCACTCATCAAAATCAGTATCATTACCTTTCAAATATGATAATCATTATTCACCAAGTTTTCCAAGACATGGATAAAGTAAAATAATTACTAATAAAAAAAATTCTAACCTTCATTTTATCACCCTTACAGTGATGCACAAAAGCACTCCAATCCACACCGGGAGGAGGATTAGCAAGTATTTCTTCCTTACTTTTATTAGGATAGAAGTGTTTATTCCTTAGCCTATATTTGTGGGCCTTCCATCTTTCCCCTAAGATACTCATAGCCCATTTGATTCCAGCAGCATAGTCAAATTCAAAGTTTTCCTTCAAATATTATTATATGCAAAAATCAATATTCAATAATATTGACAACCTTGTATTAAAGAAACAATTTGTTGGAGATTATCTTATTTGTTAGGATTGTATATTGTTTATTGTTTTTATTAGGTAGCATTTATTCAGCATCTGTTGCTGTTTGTTATGATAGGAAAACTTAGTTGTTATTTTGTTACTTATGATAGGATAGTTGTTATTTTGTTACGTAAATATCTAGGTTAGTTTTAGTTTCTTTTTGGCTCCTTGATTTTGTAACACTATTAAAGCAATTCGATGGAATGAGAATAAACACAGTTGAATATCAAAGTTTATCTTGGTATCAGATGAATTTCTAATACACACTTCCGCAAATACAAGTGAGTGAGTGCGAAAGCTTGCCTAGTAACAATGGCAGGAGCAACCAGCAGCAACCTAAAGCCTACGGATCCTGGCTCTCCTTTCTATCTCGGAGGCTCAGATAATCCAGGCGTTCTTTTGACAATAGTGCAGCTGCGAGGAGAAGCCAATTATGATAATTGGGCCAAGCTCATGGAAAACGCGCTCAGTGCAAAGAATAAAATCGGTTTCATTAATGGGGATGTTAAGAAACCAGAGAAAGATAACGCCGAGGAATGGCGTGCATGGGTGATGTGCAACTCCATGATCAATGGTTGGATCCATAACACTATTGATCCAAAGTTGCAACCCTTTATCAAATGCTTCGCTGACGTGAAGGACCTTTGGGAAGATTTGAAGGAGCGATATGCTGTGCAAAATTTTCCACGTCAGTACCAGTTAAAAGCGAGCCTCACTACCATTCGACAACACGGCAGCACCGTTGGGGAGTACTACACCAAATTGTGGGCTATTTGGGATGATCTCGAAGGAAACAAGTCGCGAAAATCATGTGCATGTGGTGACAATTGTGCTTATGCTAAAGAAGCTGAGGAAGAACGCGAACGTGACCGGGTGTATCAATTCCTTATGGGATTAGATGACACTCTCTTCGGTAACCTTCGTTCCCAAATTCTAAACACTACACCACTTCCCTCTCTCAATAAAGCTTATGCAACGGTCACTCAAGAGGAAACACACCGCAATATTGCGCGCACTCATGATGAACGCCCCACTGCAGTTGGCTTTGCTGCTCAAACCGAATCTCATTCCATGGTTCCTCAGAAACCACCAGACCGCATTCCATGTACGCATTGTGGCAAAACAAACCACGACCCTTCACGCTGCTGGACCAAGTTTGGCTATCCTCCTATCAGGGGTAGCATCCGCGGACGAGGACGTGGAAGATTTGGTGGTCGTTCCCACACTGATCAGTCGCATGCAGGGAGGTTTCCTTCGGACCAACAACATGCAGCGCATGCAGCACAACTTTCTCAACCAGACGGTTCGTCCTCGGTTGGTGCATTCTCGGCTCTTACACCTGAGTTGATCACCAGGCTAGTTGCACTCGTGGAAACACCACCTTCTTCTGACAAGTTAACTGGTAAGGGTGTTATTTTCCCATGGCTTGTGGATAGTGGAGCCTCCCAACATATGACAGGCTCCAAAGAATTATTACTTGATGTTGTTCCGGTTGAAAAGTTAGCTATTAATCTACCCAATGGATCGGTCACATATGCAGAACAACAAGGAACAATTATTCTCTCAAATACTTTAAAACTTCAGAATGTTTTATATGTTCCAAATCTATGTTGCAATCTTATTTCTGTTTCTCAACTATTGCAACACAGCGACCACAAACTTATTTTCACTGACAAAGGATGTCTCTTGCAGGACCAGGCACTGAAGAAGGAGATTGGTTTGGGTAATCTCAATCACGGGGTCTATGTCTTTCAGCCACCAATTGCATCTGTTGCTGCGACTCAAGCATCAGAATCCTTGGAGTTGTGGCATAAAAGGCTTGGTCACCCGTCTTATGAAGTTGTTTCTTTGATTCCTGCATTTTCAGTTTTTCGCAATAAGGATGTAATCCATAAAGCATGTGATGTATGCTTTCGTGCCAAGCACACACGTTCTGTATTCCCTTTTAGTTCTGTCCGTAATAAAGAATGTTTTGATCTTATACATTGTGATACATGGGGACCATATGCATCAGCTTCTAATTCTGGTGCTCATTATTTTTTAACAATTGTGGATGATTATAGTAGGGCTGTTTGGGTATCTATGATGGCTGAAAAACGAGAGACATGTGATCATCTTCGCAATTTCATCACTATGATTCAAACGCAATTTGGCAAAACCATAAAAATCATTCGATCAGATAATGGCACCGAGTTTCAATCTAACATTTTGCAGAATTTTTTTCGCACTATGGGAATTCAGCACCAAACGTCTTGTGTCTATACCCCGGAGCAAAATGGTCGAGTAGAGCGTAAACACAGGCACATCCTCAATGTGGCTCGAGCATTGTTATTTGAAGCCCATATGCCAAAAGATTTTTGGGAGGAAAGTGTCCTTGCTGCGGTTCATTTGATTAATAGAACACCTTCCAGATTGCTAAATGGGAAGAGTCCACATGAGTTACTATATGCGTCACCAGTTAACTATAATTATTTACGAGTGTTTGGGTGCTTATGTTATGCAAATACAAGACCCAAACCCAATGATAAATTTGCTCCTAGGTCCCGTAAGTGCGTGTTTGTTGGGTACCCAACAGGACAAAAAGGTTGGCGCCTCTATGATTTAGAAAACAAAGAGTTCTTTATTTCTAGAGATGTGTGCTTCTATGAGAAACAATATCCATTCAAGGAGGTGTCTGATCAAATTGCACCAGTGGTTGACAGCGTCCCTTTATGCTTGCCGTCGAGTTTTCCAGTTGATGAACCCGTTCAACCAGCTGCTGCAACGGAAGCCTTGCCTCCTATCATTACAGTGCAACCAATAGCTGATGTTGTAGCTCACAGTCCTGACGAAAGGGGGAGTGGTTTGATGCAAGAGGTTCCCACGGATATGGTGCAGGAAGTGCAGGGGGTTCCCGCGGTCACACTTGAACATGGCCATCCTATTCGTCAGTCTCGATCAAGAAAACTTCCCGCCTATTTGAAAGATTATCTTTGCAATGTGGCTGAAACGCATGTTGGCTCCAATGAGATTACCCAAGCTCCCTCCGTCTCCAGTGTCAGGTACCCAATGTCTAACTTTGTTGATTTATCTAAATTTTCTACTAGCCACCGTGCTTTCGTTGCTGCATTAGATGCAGGTTGTGAACCGAGTTCCTATAAAATTGCTCTTCGTGATCCTCACTGGATTGATGCAATGAAAAAGGAGATCACTGCTTTAGAAGATAACAACACATGGCATGTGACTGAACTACCTCCAGGCCGCAGAGCTCTTCCTAGTAAGTGGGTGTTCAAAATAAAGTATCACTCAGATGGTTCCATTGAAAGGTATAAAGCTCGGTTGGTTATTGCTGGAAATCATCAAGTAGCAGGTGAAGATTACAACGAAACATATGCACCAGTAGCAAAGATGGTGAGTGTTAGAACGTTTTTAGCAGTGGCAGTAGCACGTAACTGGGAGTTGCACCAGTTAGATGTCCACAATGCATTTCTGAATGGTGATTTGAGTGAAGAAGTTTACATGCGGTTTCCACCTGGTTTCGGCAATGGGACAAGCCACAAAGTTTGCAAACTACGAAAATCCTTGTATGGATTACGTCAATCACCAAGGAACTGGTTCTCAAAATTGAGTAGCTCGTTGAAAGCTTATGGTTTTGCTCAATCACATGCCGATTACACACTTTTCACTTTGAAGCGTGGTAATATTTTTCTGGCTCTTTTAATTTATGTTGATGATATCGTATTAGCAGGCAATGATTCACAGGCTTGCAAACAGGTCAAGGAATATTTAAATGAATGTTTTAAAATCAAAGACTTGGGAAAGCTAAAATATTTCTTAGGCATTGAAATTGCACGTAGCAATGAGGGAATTTTTATGTGCCAAAGGAAATATGCTCTTGATATACTTCATGAATCCGGTCTCAGTGGTAGTAAGCCTGTAAATTCCCCTATTGAGCAAAACCATCATTTGGCCCTTGTGGATAGTCCTCCTCTTGTTGATCCTGAAAGATACAGGCGCATTGTTGGAAGACTAATTTATCTCACCATCACACGTCCTGATTTGAGCTATGCGGTTCATACCTTGTCCCAGTTTATGCAACAACCAAAACAAGCTCACTTGGAATCAGCTATGCGAGTTCTTAAGTATATTAAAAGAAATCCGGGTCAAGGACTTCTCTTGAAATCCAATTGTGATCTCAAACTTCATGCATATTGTGACTCAGATTGGGCATCATGTCCTCTTACACGGAGGTCAGTCACAGGATTTTTTGTTATGTTAGGAACGTCCCCAATTTCTTGGAAGACAAAGAAGCAGGTAACAGTATCAAGATCTTCCGCGGAGGCTGAATATAGAGCTATGGCAGCTGTCACAGCAGAGTTAGTATGGCTTAAAGGATTTCTTGCTTCTCTTGGTGTGTTCCATAATGATCCAATGGAAGTATTTTGTGATAACCAAGCAGCTCTCCATATAGCTGCTAACCCTGTGTTCCATGAACGAACTAAGCACATAGAACTGGATTGTCATTTTGTCCGCGATCATGTTCTTTCTAATAATATTGCTACGGCACATGTTCGCTCCAAATCCCAGCTAGCAGATCTCTTCACGAAGGCTTTGGGTCAAGCAGAGTTTCTTGCATTCCTTCCCAAGTTGGGCATTTCATCCTTACATGCTCCAACTTGAGGGGGAGTGTTGGAGATTATCTTATTTGTTAGGATTGTATATTGTTTATTGTTTTTATTAGGTAGCATTTATTCAGCATCTGTTGCTGTTTGTTATGATAGGATAACTTAGTTGTTATTTTGTTACTTATGATAGGATAGTTGTTATTTTGTTACGTAAATATCTAGGTTAGTTTTAGTTTCTTTTTGGCTCCTTGATTTTGTAACACTATTAAAGCAATTCGATGGAATGAGAATAAACACAGTTGAATATCAAAGTTTATCTCAATTTGACTGGGAAACCTGTAAGTGGGGAATGTATTATCAATATTCAATACTCAAATTTCCAGCAGAATACTCATAACCTTGTATTCAATAATATTGACAAGTGAGAGAGAGAGAGAGACCAACCTAATTTTCTTTTAAGTTTATAAAATGGAAAAGCATGAAAATAGTCTATATACTTATAACATTTTGTTATATATAAACCATTATTTATAATTTAATTGAAATCTTTCACTTAAATCTGATCGGAAAAAAAAAACTAATCTTCTTCCAATCAAAGTAAGATGGTTGGTCACCTGCTAAATTTAAGAACTATTCAAGGTTCTAATTAAGAAGAGCCAAAAGGTCTTTTCTTTCTATCCTAATACCAACCATTAGGTTTGGCAAGCATTTACTTTTGTCATCAAAAGAATAGCAATATACAGAGGGAGTTTTTATTGAGTGGTCAACCTACTAGTAGCTTTCCTTTAATTGTTATTTATTTTATTCTTTTTTAAGAATGGATCGTATCACAAACTGTTCGTTATCTTTGATGATTTAATTATTATTTTTCTCTCCCTAAAATAAGGATAAGATGAATATCAGGTACGAATACGGTTGGAACTGACTCGAATATATTCAGTTATTGATATCTCGAATTATTATTAACTTAATAAGCTAGCTCATAAGTTTATGAGTATAAATTTTTAGCTTATTTAATTTGTTAAATAAGTTAAACTTAAGTTTTTATATATATATATATATATATGGGTAAAGTGTGTGTCATTTTAAAGATGTAAGGTTGTGTCATTTTAAGAGAGAGAAAGAGATAGATAAAAGAGGAGAGAGTTGATAAAAAAGATAAAGGTGTGGGTCCCACCACTTTTTGAGAGTGAAATGATGTAAGTTGTGTCATTTAAAAGGATACACACTTTTTCCTATATATATATATATATATAAACTATACATATATATAACCTATACAGAGAAATAAACGGACAAGAAAAGATTATAAAATTTTCGAATCAGATTCACAAACTACTTTAACCACCGCTATACACTCATTTGAAATAAATGGACCAATATATAACCTATACAGAGAAAAACAAGTCTAAGTCATCGTCTTGTTGTATTGTGTATAGGAAAGTTCACAATTTTATCCTGAGCGATTTCAATAATAGGGTTCATTGATAATTTCTTATACATCTTAAAAATACTTTCACTGTAAGATTATAGATATAAAATTAAAAAAAGTGAAGAATTAAATAGAGCGAAGTAAGGTTATACCTGATAAAAGCTTTTGAAGAGTTGCACGAGCTTCCTTCACGCTGACCTTCCAATTGATACAAACTTATTTAGATTAGGTTGTTATAAACATTACATTGAAAGCAATTAATTAATACAGCTGGTGTGCGAGGGATAATATGTAATTGGCCTGACTCATAATAACTTACTATTAAGTTTTGGTGTTTAACGGCTTTGAAAGTATAAAACCCTGCATAGGATACTTCATCATAAACAAAATGTCCAAAAAAAAAGGGCAAAAAACTAACCTTCACTTAAGAACCAAGGCCAAAATAATAATACCAATCAACTAAGAATCATTTTCCTCTGTAGTACTTGAAATCTGAATTTCACAACAATGCAAGATTTTCTAACATCTTATGAAAACTAACAGCCTCAAAGTTTTTTTCCCCCTAATTAAAAATATAATTTTGATCTGTAAATCTATCTTTTATTATTATTACTACTACTTTTTTTTGTAGGGTTCACCCTCCACAATTACAATGTACAATTCGGGGATGGGGAAAAGGAAAGGGATATTGAAGGGGAACATAGACCACACCCCGCCAAAGATTGAATCAAATAGCACGTGGGTTGGCAGCAGAATATAATCAATATATGCAAAAGTTTTTCAACATCAGCAACAACAAAAAATTGGAAAGAATCAGAATGGATGATAAAAGTACCTACAAGAACTCAAGTGCCTGCGTATCTTCTTCTAAGTTCCAGCAGTCATGCTTCAGAAAACACAAAAATCAGAACTTTTCTGGAAAATGAGCGAGTAAAGAAATATGGATGATTATGGGAATTCTTCCAAAGTTAACAACTTTTCAACAAACACTCATCCCTCTCCTCTCCCGGCCTTTATATAAATCACCTACCCCTTCCCCCTACTGTTACTCTCATCTTTATTTTCTTTAAATAATTACGAAATTTTGAAATCATAAATGCATATCAACATGTCCAGCCTTTGGTTAAAGGAAAAAACAAATGGAGAGATCCCCCTAACCCCTAAGGAACAATAGCAATAAAAAAATGGAGTAAGCTGTGTCAAAAGAGAGTACAAAAGATAGTTTCTATTTCTTTGACATTTTTGACAAAACCTCAATGAGGAATGCTTAAAAATTCAAAACTTGATTGTCAACGAACAAATATGAAATGCAGATGATGGAAGTTGCATATATGATGATTTACAAGCTAACAAAAGGACAAAATTTTCACACCTAACTGAAAAATTAGGAGCATCAGCGGACATTTGGACACAAATATCAATATGATACCATAATTTCTTATTAACTCAAAGAACAAAGGCAAAATATACGTTATTGTTTTTGAAGATTCCACTAAGTCGGACATAATTTCTGGTTGTTTCTAATTCAAGTAAAAAAATACCTCCCCCCTATAACATTATACTGTCAAAACCAATGCAGCATACTTTAAAAGTCAAAATAAGTAAATAACACTTACAAGAGCAACCTATAAAGGGAGAAACACGGCTACTTTTGGTGGTATAACAAAACCAAGCTAGTTCAAGGGGGATAGTTTCAAGCAGTCTCAGTTTAGGGCTTTCAACATCCTGTAAAACCTTAAATTAACAGCCACCAAGACAGCAGAAACCCAAATATTCACCGATCAATAGATGTTTCTTTAAGCACTTAAACTAGTATGCAAGTTAAAGGTTCAGCATCCACCGAAAATAAAGGTACATTCAAAGGATAACGTTGTCACCTCACCTGTAGCACTAGGGTACCAAGGAATCTCCTTAGGGCAAGGACGATCATCAAACAAGATTATTAATAAAGGGTAAACCCTCTCATCTACTAACTTTGATAAGCACAAAGAAATTTTTGAACAAATTTTACATCCTTCACCAACTTTCCACCAACTTCAAGTTTCTTATTCCTGTTTGACCCCACATACGAAAAAGGGAGCACAGTTGATTCAAGCTTGATAAATCCTGAAGTACGAGTACATAGTATTAGAACTTTAATATACACTATATAAAACAAGTCTATATCTCTAAAAAAACATATTAATTTTGTACAACATTAAATTGTGAATTCGGTTGCACCAATTTTTTAACAAATCAATAAAGTGCTCTAAACACAGTCAAAGTTTTCAATTTTGTCATCAAAGGTGGAAAACCGTGTATAAACAGACAATACAAATGCTTGGAACAGTCTTGGGCACTTAATTCTGATAGGCTCAGTTTTCAAGCTGCTTTTAGGTAATGCTTTGCCTCTATATTCACTATTTTGCTACTTGGAGAAGTTTTAAAAACCATATTATTCTCAAAGCAGCAAAATATCTCCAGCTTACATTATGCATACATCATCTCCAACACTTATTCCTCTCTGTATACGATATTAGTATAGGCAAAGCCATAATTTGTCTAATATTTTTATTACTCTAATATACAGAACCAAAGAATAAAAACAGAGTTGCAGCACTTTACTCATCATCGATCATATGCATTAATTAATATTCTATATAATATATTAATGTGTGTCAGTGTGTGTGTGTTTCTGGCTTTATATATAGCGCGCGCCCAGAATTAATATATCATTGATTCCATGCTCGCCCCTGAGTGTAGGAATGTACGATAACTTGCCAGATTTATAGATCTAAGCCTTATAATGATTAAATCCCTAAGAGAGGGAGAGAGATATGATTAGTGAAAGAGAGAGCAAACCTAGCTTAAATTTTGCAGAGTGAACTATCAGATCATGAAATGCATGTGAGGAATAGGGAAAGAGAGAGCAAACCTTGAATCAAACTATTCGTTTGTGTGCAGAGAATCCGAACGAACTCGAATTGAAAGCTCAATCGAGCTTAGAAACTGAAGGAAACAGAGAATCAATGTTCCTAAAATATAAAAAAGAAAAAGAAAATAAGAAAAACCATGAATTAGTTTTAAGCTGTTGTTAACCAAACTAGCTTAGAAACTAAAAATTAACGAAAGCAAACATTGCACTTAAAATTTGTACAAATCTGACGAAAAACATATGAAAGATGGAAAACTCAGATTCACGGGTGAAATTCAAATTTTAAATGAATATGGGATTACGAACCGTAGATTGTGGAGGAACATAAAAAGAATCGAACAACATTTGAAGAAGATAGAGAAGCATGGAAGAAATTTCACACCAATAATAGCATGTCCAGAGAAAGATAGAGCAAGAGAAAGAGAAATAGGGTTTTGTGGCGAAGGAAACAGAAACGATGCTAACATGTGCCCATGTTATTTTTTATTTTTTTTTATTTTAAAGAGCGGTATGCTATACTTAACTCCGGTCACGTGGCTAAATTGCCGTGGTAAAACGCTATTTTTGGTGTAGTAAAATATTTATTTTGTCTGTCTCCTTCTATTACTTTTTTTATGGGTAGCTCTTTCCGTTTTTTTCTCTCTTTTAATTGTGTAGGTCAAAAGTCAATAAATAATACAAGATATACAACACGTCTCATTATGGATTCGAATGTAATAGAAATTATTGAATTCAAGAAACAGTAAGAAATATTTTTATGACCGTTGCAACTCTATTATTTAGTATAAGTTCTTTTACGAAATTTGTGTAGGTTTGGATTTGTAATTATACAACACGTCTCAGCGGATTGTATTCGTGGATTGTCCCATTTATCTACTCAATCGACATATTCCTTTGAGAATGATTTTCTTAAAAATAAAGAAAGAAAGTGTATTACTGATATTAAAATTTCTACCGAGGTGAATATTTGTGATTGGGATAAAGTTATGCTATTTTTTTTAAATTATTTTTATTTATTTTTAATAAAAATTAATTTTATATTTTTTTTTAGGTTATGACGTGTATTGCTTACGGAACTATCAAAGCAATTGAGAGAAAATACAACTGGTGGTACAAATCCTGTAAGAAATGCCCGTATTCTGTTTGTGAAGATTTTGAGAAATGGTTTTGTAAAAACTGCCAAAAACATTGGAGTGTCAACCAAGGTAAGATATTTTGTCGAACAAATTATTTTGATTTTCAATGTTTTCTTATACTACGTAATTGACGCTGATAATAATAATAATAATTATATTATAGATTCAGATTTAGTGTTCAAGTCAGAGTTGTTGATAACACCGATTCTGCATCGTTCATTCTCTTTGATAGAGATTGTGTTACTTTGTTGGGTATGAGTGCTTCTGATTTGCGTGAATTGCAATACAAGAGGGTTGATATTCTATTTTTGCCCAACGCTGTGTTCATCAACTATTGTAATATTAATTAGTTCTAAATTCTGATATTTTTATTGGTTGGAATCTTATTCTTTTTTTTTTCATTTTTTCTAGGGTGCTGATTTGGAACATTATCCAAAAGAATTTGATATTCTTATTGACAAGTCTATGCTGTTCAAGATTAATGTTAGAAAAAACAATTTTGACTCATACAGTGAGCCTAAATATCAAGTTTCTAAAGTTTGCACCGTCGAAACTATTATGTCTTCCTTCATTAAGTCTGCAACAGAATTAAATTACTTTTTTTTTGTTTTGTGTTTGTCACTTCTTTCATATAGTTCCTTGCATACATTTTTCTTTTATATCTTCCTTTTCTTCTACCAAGCAATCACAGGATGAAACTCTGTTTGATCAAGCTTTCGACAATGACATTGTTGCTGCTGAAATGGAAGAGCTGCGGTAAGTTAAAATAAATTAAATTTAAATATTTTTATGCATTCTTATCAATCTTGATTTTCCATCAGGATGTTGCGAGTCAGACATGTGAAAGTGCAGATCCTGTTAATGATTCTCTGTCTGTGATGACACCGTCTGTAAATTCTAATGAATTTATAGACGGAATTGGTGAACGCTTTGTTGTCCATACAATTAAAAAAATTAAATTGGAGAAATTGTTAGTACTCATGCCAAACACTGTATAATAATTTTTGTAATTCACTTTACTGATATATTACCATTTTTTTTGTTATTGTGTAAGTTTTGATGCAGCGAATGAAGACAACTTGGCAGATTAATGAAGTCATTTTTCGAAAGGGGCAAATTTCATTTTTGGACAGATTATTTTCGAATAAGCCTTTTGTATTTGGCTTTAGACTTTGCTAGTGTTAATATCATTGTTATGTTTTGTTATTTTCTGTATGCATATTAATATATTTTATTACGTGTGTTTGGAAATTCACCATAATTACTCATGAGTTTTCACAACAAATGAAACTTCATGAATGCTGCATTTGTGACTTATCGTTATATGACCTTTTATTGTAGAAAAGCATTCCTCATTGTAATATTGTATAAATACAATTTTGAATTTAAATTCAACTAATGATTTTATACACCTCATGTATATATTTAAGGTTCTGTATAATAAATAAATTAAATAAAAAAATTATATAACCAAATTAAAAATATTAATCATACCATTAAGCTTCTGTTACCAACAAAAAAAATATATTTTGAATTTAAATTCAACTAATGATTTTATACACCTCATGTGTGTATATATTTAAGGTTCTGTATAATAAATAAATTAAATAACAAAATTATATAACCTAATTAAAAATATTAATTATACCATTAAACTTCTGTTACCAGCAAAAATAAATACATTTTTTTAAATTCAAATATCAATTTATTGGAATAAATTAAACAATCAGCGTTGGATATGGTATTTATTCCAATATGACAAGAGTCAAGGACAATCGCTTTCTCATATTGGAATTTATCTTCCTAGATCTGTTTTTACTCATAGACAATTATATGTGGTGCTATCAAGAGTAAAGAGCAAACAAGGATTGAAGATTCTTGTATTTGATGATAATGGTTGTGTTGCAAGTAGTACCTATAATCTATAAAAAAGTATTTCAAAAGTTAGTGTAGTTGATTTGATTTCTTTTTGCAGTTCACAAACTTGAATGCATTTACGATGAAAAAATCTTTTTAATTTTTTTTAATTTTGTGCATGTCCTTCTGATTTTTTTAGTTATGATTGGGATAAAGTTATGCTATATTTTTTAATTATTTTTATATATTTTTAAATGTCATTAATGTTATATATATATTTTTTTCATTTTTCAGATTATGATGTGCATTGCTTACGGAACCATCAAAGTAATTGGGAATAAATTCAATTGGTGGTACAAATCCTGTAAGAAATGCCTCTATTATGTTTGTGAAGATTTTGACAGATTGTTTTGTAATAACTGCCAAAAACATTGGAGTGATGACCAACCAAAGTGAGTTATTTTGTCCAACGAAATTTTCTGATTTTTAATGTTTTGTTATACTACATAATTGAAACTGATAAATTTTTTAAGTAGTCATTTCATATTTTATCGAACATCTTATATATGTGTAATATTTTGGCTGATTGTTTATGTGATAACAATTCTCGTACCTATAGTTATATAAGTTAATAATTTTTATTAAACGTCAATTCATTCAGAAGGATACGACAAGATTCGGTCGACAACAAACTGAATTTTTTCCCCTCTGTGCAGCGCACGGGTAAATAACTAGTAAGTTAAAAATTATCTTCTTCATTTAGTATCAAAGCTATGCGTACATGACTATAAGACCCAATTATTATTTATTTATTAAAATAATTCTAAATTTGCATATAGAACATAAAGTTCATGATAAAATTTCGTTTGAAATGTTTTTACAATAGATATTGGAAACCTTGGAGTTTTGTTCAACGTGATGAGAGTTTTCTAACCATTATATGCATGTTTTCATTGAGTATTCTAAGAAAATTCCGAATCTAAATTTTTGGATTTTATGAGATGAAAGTTTAGAAAATTTCTCAAATTATTTTCAATTGATACATTAAAACCTTAAATTGCTTTGGGACTTTTGAAAAACAAGTTTTTAGTTATCTATTTATACACAAATTACTTGAAATTGTTTACTATAGCGAAGGAATTTCGTTCATGAATGTATTGTCACAAAATATAGGGTTTATATTATGAAAGTTTCAATCTTTCTTTAAATTGATCTTGTTTCATTGATGTGAAACAAAAATTGGTTTGAGTGTTTTATGTTATTTTTAATATAAAAATCATACCTTTTTGTACAAAAACCATAGCTTGAAAAACTATTTTTTAAATTTCAAAAGCTCTAAAAAAATCTAGTCTTTTTGAGATCGATTATATTAGAATCTTGTTTGTTTGTTTTCTTTAGGTTGTTTTGTGATGAAAATCGATAAAAAATCTGCTGTTTTTGAGCTTTGACGAAGCTTCCATGACGAAACCCGATTTTGAGCGGGTCAACCCGTCAAAGGAAGAAAAAAATACTGCAATAAAGAAATCTCAAGAAATCGTAGGGGTTAGGGTGAGATTGTGCGAGAGACATCATATTTATATTTCAAACTAAAAAGTCTCATTGAATCCACACCACTAGAAAATCTATTAAAATAATCAGATTTTTGAATACCATGATATCTTTTTTTCCTTTGTTTAAAATTCGGATTGAATACCAACGGATTTGGATGAACTCTAAAATAGTATTTTAAAATCTTAATCGAATACCACGTGACTTTTTTTTTCAATCCTTCAAAATCCTAATTGAATACCAATGGATTTTTTTGTCCAAAAATAACCCATTAAATCCTTTGAAATCCCAATCCAATACACCCTTCTAAGAGTCGCACTCAAAATATCTTACATAGTCTTAGATAATTAGAACAATGTTTAATCTTTTATCCTATTTGCAACTTTAAATAGAAGGGTAGGAAGAAAAGGAAAATAAAAATTATAAAGAAAAACCCATGGCATCACCTTGATGCAATCTGCATTAGTTTATTTTGCTATATAATTCTAAGTCCAATTTTTCATATATAAATTAGGTCAAACACGCATGAATCAGTGTTCTATTATTGACGTTGGAAGAATAAATCAATTATTCGTGAGCTAACAGGATTAAACACTTAACCTAGTACAATGTATCTAAATTTCTCACCACTAAACCAAATATAATGGCTTATTTAGTAAAAATATTAAAAAATATAAACAATTCCAATGTAATTAATTGTGTTCTGTCCTTGAGACAGAGATGTCTAGCCCAATGGGCTAGTATGTTAATCTTGGATCTAGTGCCCTCTCCAAGGTATCTATGGGTGAGATACCCTTGAGTTAAGCAGATCACTGTGCACAGAATACTTATAACGGCGTTAGCCAATGGGGTGTGTGTGCGTGATGCTCTCCGGCAAGTATATCGATCGCACAAGTAATATAATGAATGAGTAGAGTATCGTCTCCACAAGAATTGTAAACCAAGTACTACAATAACCAGTCCCCTTAAGTTGGAAAACTCGATTATTGTAGGAAAATTTGTGAATTGATTTGAGTAACAATAAAAGTAAAGACTTGTTTTTGAGTTTTTATATTGAAGAATAAAAATAAAATTGAGAATGGGTTGATTTGTAAAAATAAGAAAAGGATTGTAGCCAGAGTACACTCACCATATGATCCCCGCTTCTTACTTTTGATTGATTTACAATATTCATTTATAAAATTACTCGGATAAATTATTATCTAAAAATATTAATAGTTAACCTTCAATTCCTTGTAAGGTTAACACTTTAAACCCAATTGGAACCCCAATTCCTTGCAATGTTCCTCATGGTATTAAGCAATGAACTCAATAATTTAAGCATCCGCAATTCAATACACATCTATTCCTAACATGCATACAAACCGTTATCTTACCCCATTTCAAGATCAAAACCCCAATATTCCTATATGGGATTCTAACCCTCAAATTATTCTCAACTATCAGATTGATCAGTTCTAATAAAGAAAATAGGAATTACGCTCAGAGTAATGATAAAGATAATTATATAAATGAAAAACCATAAATCAATCCGTTGTAACAAGGGTTCACATAAGGCTCGTCACCCTAACTACAATAAAAAGAAACTAGCCAACCATTATCATGGCTAAGAATTCAATATTCATAAACTTGGTAAAATAAAATGGAGAGAAAGAAGGAGAAGAAGTAGATCTGCAGAACCCTTTCTGAGCACCACCGTCGTCTCTTCGATAGAATAGGTACCTAGGGTTCTGTCAAGAGGATCATATTTATAAGTCTGTTTCATTCTTCCAAAATTACCCTCGCACAACACGGTACTGCAATTCATGTAAACCGACGCCAGTAGGCGCCATGCTTCTGCCTGATATGAAAAGCCGGAACTGGATTCTCGTAAAGTGGCGCCACCTGGCGCCACCTAGCTTCAATATTGGCACCAAATAGCTTCATTTGTGGCGCCACTTAGCATGAGTTTGGCGCTAAGTGGCGCCATGCCTCTGTAACATTTTATTCTCCAAAAAGTGGCGCTAGTAGGCTTGAGTTTGGCGCTGAGTTGCTTCAAAATTGTGGCGCTAGTTGGCGCCACTTGCAATTGTCCGCTTCACAGTTCGTAAACTGGCGCGGGTCTGCGCCAGTGTGGTGCCGGTCCGCGCCATGCTTCTGGAATTTGTACTCCTCTGTATCCATGTGGAATTGCGTTGTCAAGCTTTTGATAATTTTCACTTCTTTTTCCTGTGAAAACACAACCAATAGGTGAGAAATATCATTAACATATAAGAATCAGTATAATAAGCAAATATGTATTTAAATTGCTCTTTTATTACTCATTTCTTATCAATTTTAACTTCGAAAAACCACACTTGCCAGAGGCACATCAGACCGTTCCCAGATTTAAACGTTGTTGTCCCCAGCAATGTACAAGACTCAATCCAGGAAATATTCAATTAATCCAACATAACAATCTATAGGCATTCTCAGACACAATAAGTCATGCATGCTTGACTCAATATCATAAACCTCCAACAATGTCATCAGCTTCTTAAAGATACAAGTCTATATTGATTATCCCTCACACAGATAAAAAATGTTCACTCAACACTCAGTGTTTAAGGGTATCATGAGCACTCAATTACTCAAAGCTACATCACTACCATAGGCTTGATCATATTCTAAAAAATTCTTTAAAATGAAGAATCAAACACATGCATCAATTGATAAAAAGGACTTCACAGGTTGTAACTTGGCCGGGGTAACAGGTAGAAATATATAGAAAGTAGCTCAAACAACAATGAGATTGAAAAACTAATATTATTTCATTTTTAACACATTCAACTCAATGATTTTTCTCCACTAACATTGCCACAGAATTTCGGGAATTACTCCTTCCAGCCACCTTTTACTCTTTTCCTTTTTCTTGCTTTCTTTTATTTTTCTCCTTTTCAATTTGCCCTTTCTTTTGTTTTTTTTCTCCTTTTCTTTGTGGAGCTTACCTCAATTTCTTTGTTTTATTTTCAACACATCAGTAATTCAATCTCAATTAAGGTAAGTTACCTGGATATAGGCTAAGTCATCAATCAGACCACAGGTCATTTATCAACAAATTAAGTTCAGGCTCAAGGGGCTAGCAAGAGAAAATTTCATACAGGTGGTTTATTTTGTCCATAAGCTAACAAGAACAAAATAACTTTATCACTTTAATCAATGCATGCATTACAGAGAAACAAATCAAGTTCTAGAGTGTTACAACAGTGAGGTCTCTCAACAAAAAAATTCCAGTGTTTAAGCTCAAACATCACAGCTATGATATCAATATAGACTTAAGAAAATTAACCTCGGACATTATCAAAATTTCACAACATTAGTTCAGACAAACGAGCAATCATGCAATCGAGCAATCATGCAATCCAATTATGCCTATGCAATGTTATGCCAGAAAGTCATACAATATACTCGAAGAATTCAGTCAAGCACATTAACTAGATAAGCACATTTAAACCTGAGAATTGCTTGAAATACAGATCACTATTTTTTTTATATAGCACACAAAATAACTACAAAAATAACTAAGAAAATTAAAAGAGTTAGAATGTCTCCCCTGATAGAAGAATTGCAGTTCTAAGATGCAAGCCTACCATTCTCAGATTTAGAGAATTGTTGTCCTCAGCAATAATTAAACCACAAGAAGGAAGAAAAACATGTGCAATGGAACAAACAGTGGCATATAGGATAACTATAATGTGCATATTAAAACATCAGAGAGAGATATACCAACACAAAGTAACAAAAAATACGAAAAAGAAAAATAAACTAATATACAAAATCTCCGTCAGCAAGGAGATATAATCAACCTTCCACGTCATCCCCCTCAGCAGCGTGGGATGACTCAGCAAATGGAGGATCAGGTGGTACGGGATGCCTTGGTGTTTGAGACCACCATTCCCAGATTTGGTCCAAACCATGGAGCCATGTTATGAACTCTTTGAAGCATTGGTTTTTCTGAGAGATAGAGTCTCGGTGTCTCTTGTCAAAGACTCTTCTTTTTTAGGCCTTCATTGTTCGGAAATCCGCACACATTGTCCAACTAGTATCAAAGAGCTTAACCACCTCTTTTCTCAGTACCTTCTTCAGTATACGATGACGCCTCCCTTGGGGTTTCCTCCCAGTTTTGTCATAATCTTCATTGAGAATCTTGTGGGTACGGGAAGAGAGATCTTTATCTTCTGAATCAGTCTCCTGTTCCTTTAGTGCTTCAATCACCGCCTCCTCATTACCTAAGAAGATATCTTTTAGAGTTTGAGGAAGCTCCTTCAACTCCACCTTCATGACATCATCTTCCTTGTCATAATCCGCTTTTTAAAGGACCTCAACCGCGACATTTTTTTCTTCTTTTAAGACATCAAGACTAAAACAATCTTCTTTGTGAGAAGAATATTTTATAGAGTCAAAGACGTTGATGGTAACGGTCTCATCATTCATTCTTAGCTCAAGCTTCTCATTTTCAACATCAATCATTGCACGAGATGTAGCTAAGAAAGGTCTACCCAGAAGAAGAGGCATTTCATTTTCTGCCTTCATATCAAGTACCACAAAATCAGCAGGAAAAATGAACTTATCCACCTTCACAAGAACATCTTCAATTATTCCACTAGGCTTCCTTAAAGATATGTCAGCACGTTGAAGAGAAACCATAGTGGGTTTTAGTTCTGTAATCCCCAAGGATTTGCAAACAGAAAGAGGCATCAAATTAATGCTAGCTCCAAGATCACATAGTGTAGTTTGCAAAAGTTTGTATTCTCCCGGGAGAATATAGTGTAGTTTGTAAGAGTTGTATATATATATATATATATATATATATATATATATATAAATGAAAATGTTTTTATTATGTTGTTGGAGATGGTTATCTTATGTTAGTGAAACAAAATTATAAGAGGGATCCACAAAAAAATTTGAGAGAGAAAAAATAGAGGTGGAATCCACCTTTGTTATGTGTGCATAGGAATTTGGTTTATCTCATGTTGAATGAGATAAATATAACCTATATATATATATATATATATATATATATATATATATGGAAAATGGTTTGTAAAGTGACTGTACCTAAAGATTGATGCAATTTTAATCAATATTATAATTGTGTACTCCCGAAAGGTTTCCAAAGTACACTATTTTACATAGTTGATCGCATCAATCTTTAAGTGCATCAATCCTTAAGTGCAGTCACTGACTGTACATGCATCCGCTAAACCCATATATATATATATGTATATATATATATATATATATATATATATATATATATATATATATACATATATATATATATACACATATATATGTTGGATTTTGTATTTAAATTTCATAGGGTATGAATAAGAAGTGAGTTGAGAAAAAAAGAAAGAGAGAAAAGGGCGTATAGGTAGAAGTCTCGCATTGGATAAGTAGTAAGAATTGGAAAGGTTCATAAACCTCCACCTCACCTGTTGGTTTGCCCCTTAGGGACACTCAATTTTGTAAAGGAGAGAGGATGTAGGTGGCCTTGGTATGCCACGTACTTCGTTCCCCGTCCGACTCGAATCGGTCACGCATGTCAGCGTGTGTACGAGAAATAAAAATAATTTTTTATTAAATTAATTATATATTTTTTCAAAATGCCCTTGTCCTATATGTTGCTTCCCGCTTATTTTGAACCAAACCAACTCTTTCTTTTCATTTCCGGTTTAGAACTGAAATTATGCGTTCGGTTAATTTTGAACGTCACCAATCGTAATGGTTCGCCGCCATTAGTCGCGACAGTTGGCCGGCGACAACGGTTCATCATACCCTATCAGTGTCTCTATATAGATATTCACACTATAAAAAATAGCATTTAGAATTTTTGCATTGTTACTGTGCCAAATTTTCATGCCTTATTAATTATTCAGCTCAAATTTAATAACAGAAAATATTTGATTTATAAATTAATTTTTCATGTTTAGTTAAAAAGATAAAACAAAACAAAATTTGGATACAAAAATGTGTTGGAAAAAGTTGACTGCTTGTCAGAAATGTGTCGAAAAACATTGACCGCATGTCGGAGCGTTGACCGTGTGTCGAAAAATGTTGACTGCGTGTCGTTGTTCGACATGCATTTTTTTTCAAAGAGCGTGTTCGTGCATCAGAGTCCACACCACAGTATTAGATAATATGATTTCTCAAGCCTTCAATTGTGTTTGTTTGGACTCTCGATTGATAGTGCTATCATTTCGCAGACACGCAATCCGTTCTATCCTAGGAAACAATTATTCATCAACCTTCGGCATCAATAAAAGAAACAAATTGTTTTAAGAAGACAACATAGTTGAGCTCGGATTCTCCTCATACTAGCTTCCTTTCCAACATTCTCTGAGTTTGTTCTTATAATTTTTATTATACCTTCATTGGAGGATTAATTAATATATCTGGTATCATACACAAATTCAAATCTTTTGGTGAATTTATATTTCACCCACTATTTTCAACAACCGTGTGTGTAGAAAAAAAATTACAATGATATATATATATATATATATATATATATATATATATAATTATTTATATTTATATATATAACCTAAAAAATAAATTAAAATTATAAAAAAAAATTCTCTACATTTCAAAATGCATTGTTTTTCATGTTTTTTTTTTCTTGACATAAAGTTATCTCTTGTAACTCCAAAACAACGTCATTTTCGAGTTGGGAGAAAAATAATTATAATAATAAAAACTAATGTATACAACCCCAAAAATAAATTAGAATTACAAAAATTCATTTATCTAAATCTCAAAAATAAGTTAGTTTATTTTGCTATATAATTTTCAATCAATTTTTTATGTATAGATTAGTGCAAACCCCGTGAATCAGTGTTGTATTCTTGACAGGGAGAATAAATTAGTTAATCGTTAGCCAGTTGGATTAGATTATATTGCTATATATTTTTCAAACAATTTGTTTATATGTACATTTGTCCAAAAATTCGTGAATAAGCCGTTATTTCTTGACATAGGGAGAATAAATTGATTAATTATTTTCCTATTTCGTTATTGGATTTTTTTTTTATTCTTTTATTTAAAATCAATGTTTTTTATTTAAAATTTAAATCAAAATAAATCTTATATTCTCCCCTAGATGATTTTCAATGTGTATCTCTTTCTCTTATTTAAAATTACACAATTATATGTTCTTTAAAAGGATAAACATCAAACCCTTTGTTATTTTAATGGGTTTGTTTTTTCTAAAGTTACTTTAGATAATTTTATCTAATGTTCATTGAAACGACTTCGTTTCGGGATGGAAATCATGGTATTTTTGTTATTTTAATTTATTTCAGGGTTATAATAGTCTTTATCATTCTAATTTTTTAATTTTTTAACCTCAAAATGGCGTAATTTTTATGAACATTAGACAAAGTTGTCTAAAATAACATCGGAAACATTATTCACTATTTTAATTTGCCAGTTTTTTGGTTTTCTTTCTTCTTTCTTTGGTTTAAAATTTCTTCTGCTCTTTTAAATGTAACAGTTATACTCGAAGAATAACGTTTATAAAAAGAAAAACAGATTCTTGCCTCGCAATATTTTTTATGTCCCAGTACGGCAGTACCTGACAGATTGAACTGGAAGAATTAAAAAAAAAAAAAATTGAGGGCAAAAACAGAAAAGAAATTGTAAGTTACACTACTATTCTTTCTAAAAGATTTGTATCTGATTGTAATTCGCACTTAGTTTGTAGTTTGTAGCACTGAATGTCATTAACCGAATCTCTTCTCTCACGTATTGCATGCGTGCAATGTAGTTTTTTTGTTAGTTTTTTTTCTTCTTGTTAGGTCAACAACATTTTTTCTGTTAAAATAAAGGTTCCAAAGTTTCAATCAATAATGTCAACATATCGAGTCACAGACATGGCAGACATGGCTATTATTTTAAAAAAGTCCATGGGCTATGCTACTATATATATAACCGTCCTAAACCAAATATACATATTCTAGCCAAAAGCAGTTGAAGAATTCTATACATTCAATCAGCTGAGTGCGTTGCAATGATGGATTCACCACTCAAATTCATACTGTTCATAGCTTTATTAGTTGTTTTGCTTATGGGGGTTGCTGCTCAAGAAATGCCTCCAATAGAATTTCCTCCGTACAATGCGGGTCACAGCATCGGTAATCATGCACTGATCGGTGGACTCTTTGCCTTTGTGCTTACAATTTTCATTGTGAGAGACAGGCTTTAAGAACCCTTTCAGTTTGTTTTATAGCAGCTCTCCATGTTTCTTCGCGCTTGTTTTAAGTCTTGAAATGTGATATACATTTTGGACTTGTGTGGTATGTTGTATTAATAAGCTGTGATTTATCCATACGGATATATGCAGCATTTTCATTGTTCATCTTGGACTTCTCTTGTATGTTGGTTTGTATTTTGTATTAAAAATGTGTGACTTATGTATAATATATATATATAGTATTTTCATTGTTCATCTAGTACCGAGGAAAAACAGTAAATAAGCATCTGCCCCATGATTATAAATTTTCATATACTTAAAAATCGGAATCGAATAATGTTATTAGTAATTACAAAAGGAAAGTGTTCTTTTTTGATGACAAAAGTGTCTAGCCAAAAACTACTAAATCAACATCGGATCTCACTACTAAAAAAACATCAATTAGAGACGGAATAATTACGTCACTAAGTGAAATATTTCCGTCACTAAGTAGATTAGTGACGGAATTAGGGACGGACAAAAATCCGTTAAATTATGGCTCGTCACTAATAGGTGGAGCAGAATTATGAATCTGTCCCTAATAGAGACGAATTTTAGGACGGAACAAATCCATCTCTATCTGAGACGGAAAAAATTATGTCACTATTAGAGATAGAAATATTTCACTCCCCGATAGTGATGGATAAATCTGTCCCTCTGATATTATTTTTTGTCGCTAATTTATGCACGTGAAATATGTGTAATCCGTTCCTATTAGAGACGGAATTTGTTAGGGATGGAAGTTGTTCGTCTCCGTTAGTGATGGATTTCCCCCCTCTCTGTTAGTGACAAACAATTTTTTGTCTTTGTTAGTGAGGGATAATTTTCATCTCTGTTAGTGACGAATATTTTCCTTTTCTATTCTCGATGGATATTTTTCCCTCTCTGTTAGTGATGGATTCATGTTTCTGTCTCTGTTAGTGAGGGAAATTTTTTCTCTATTAGTAATATAATATTTCTATCTCTATTAATGACAATGTTTTCCATCCCAATTGGTGATATATATTTCTGTCTTTATTTCTCATTCCTAATATTTGAATTTTTCTCAAAATCAATTACATTGAAAAATTATTTTTTACTGAAAACTAATATTAACTATAATCTAATATTCTTATAGCAAATCCAATTGACACAAAATATAAAGTAGCTATACTAAATGAACATAAAGATCAAATCCAATCCAACCATTGTAATACAATAAGTTTTTACGTGAATTCATAAAAAATAACAAATGTACGAAATAACAAGCAATATTCACAAATGAAAATAAGAAAAGGAAATATGTATACTATCAATTATCATTATGCAACTGAGCATCACTATAATCATCATAATCATCACTTTGTGCATCTAGTGTCGAAGTAGTAGTAGTGGAGGTGCGCACATCTCCTCCTAAACGAGCCATCAACATCGCCAGCTGCTCTTTCATAATTGTCATCTCTCAGTCTGTTTTCTCTTTCATAATTGCCATCTCTTGGTCTGTTTTCTTTTTCATAACAGTCATTTGTTGCTACGTGTTCTCATATTTCTGCTTCAGCTGCTCATTTTGGTTGGATAAGCTGGTGACCAAGTCTCTCATATGATCATACTCATCAGTGGAGACTCCTGACAAGCTAGCAGAAATCTTTGTGGACTTATAATTCCACGCCTCTGCACCTAATTCCCTCCCTATTTGCAAATGATTGTTATTCCATCACAAATTTCATTTCTATTAGAGATGGATTTTTTTCCGTGTCTAAATTCAGTCTCTAATCCATGTTTTTTTAGTAGTGTCTGATACTCTCTCTAAGTATCTATGAATTAGATTACTTGAGATAGCAAATTACTGTGCACAACTGATGACGGCGTCAGCCAATGAGATGGTGTGTGTGCACAGTGACAACATAACGTAAGAGAGAGATTAGTTCATACTTATAGGTTTTGTTCCTTATTTATATAGTTTACCTATGGGTATTAGAATTCTAGGCCTTTTATGGTCTTTGGGCCTGATGTGCCACTATATCGTTATCAAGTATTTACCCTTTATTAGGTCTGTAGATATATAACTATGTTTATTTACAAAGTGAATATTTTTTTCTCGATAAACAACAAACTTAAATTTCACTTTAGTGCAAGCCTCACAGATTAAATTATTTTTCCTCCAATTTGTATTCCTTGTAGTTGTACACTACTTTTGCAAAAGGAACATGCTAAAAGCCCTACTTTTTCCTCGTATGGCATGCACAATATTGGGAATTGATCTTATAATGGCACCTTCCAAATTGATCTCATAATTTAGTGTCTTCTGAAAATTCACCAACTATTAAATAACGATAGCTCAGTTGGCGCAAAGATATTGAGCAAGGGATGAGAGTATGTGTTCAATTCTCCCTGAACCGATTGAAATATCTCAAAAAAAAAAAAAAATCATTTTTTTCGCTAACTGTACATGCTTAAGCAATTATGTACAAGCGCTGCTTCAAATATTAGAGATAAAATCATAGACATATAAGAAATTACTATATACGTTAAAGCATGTAACTTGGCCGTTGAATATCAATGTTAATAAGGAGCGATTGGTAATATATATTTTTTATACCAACATTAATTACCTTAACAGGCAAGTAGACTCCCCATAATATTCTCACAAGCTTTGGTTCTTTGAATCGGCTATGAGACTAATCCCGAGTGCAGGACAAGTCCGAGATTAAGATCTTATGCCCCTCATAAAGGTCGTATTGATGGGGATTGAACTAGTGGCGGAGTCACGTTGGCTCGAACCGGTTCCTTGGCATGGGCTAATTTTCAAAAATTAGCCACGTTTTAGATTTGGGTAAATAACTGTAGCTAGCCACAACACTTGAAAGGGATAGAATTTAGTGTTTGGCACCAGCTAATTTTTTTGGCATGTACTGAACAGTTTTGTTGGCTCCGCCACCGGATTGATCTGAGGTCCTTTCACCATCTACTCGGCTCCTATACACCAATTGAACTACCAGTTAATATTTAAATTTTTGTCACTATGGAAGAGATCCTAATCAATGACACAAAAAGCACCTCATAAGGATGTATAATCTACTCTTGGCATTTGGTACATTCTAAAGTAGTAAAGCTCTAGCATATGTTTACAATAAAAAGAAAAATTATGACCCCATTGAAGAGAAGGGTGTAAGAAATTTTAAGATGAGATTATATGAAATTAGAACACCAAAAGGGTTTAGGCTTACTTGTTGAAAACATGATTCTTGATTTGTACACTTACTTGTTTCCTCTAATACTCCTGCAATGGAAAGACCAGGACCTTCCTCTGCAATTCACACCACTCCCGGATCACAACTGTCGATGGGGCGAGTTGTGGAGTGACGATTTTCTAACACGTTGTGAATGCAGATGGGACCTAGCCAAACTTATTAACCCTAGTCCCCTTCCCATCATGGGCCTATGGGTTAGGCCTACACTATTACCCACACTAATCAGTTTACATATATCCAATCCCAAAACAAAAGAATCACTAATTAACTGGGCTTCATACTGCACCCCAATATGGATCATGATCTAGCCCATTTTTATTAAAACAAGAAAAACTACAATTGATTGAAGCCTACAATTATTATAAAAATTTCTAACATTCTCCCACTTAGGCAAAATCAATTGTAAAATTTTAATTTAAAATAGAAAAAGAAAAAGTTATTTCAAAACGACTCTCGGGCTAAGGACTAATTCTTATAATGTGGCCACATTTTAAGAAAACACATGATCCAAGGTGCGATATCTGAATATGACTCCATCCAACTAAAATCAAATAACATTGAATCAGGCGATCATTATACCCTTACTGATATAAGACCTTCCATGATCATAAATGTTACTTGACTCCATCGACTAGTCATTAGTGTGGAGTGTAGCAAGAAAATAGCATGCCAATGTGATCCAACAACAGCCAAACTGCTATTTTCTCTGTTAGTCCTCAAATTTCTCTCAAATGCCTTAAAGGCAGAGAAATTCCATGGTTTATCAAAAAACCATCATATAATCAAACTTGGTGTCGACTACGGGCCCTGTAGTCATAACAACACTATTATGTCTCAAACTCCCATATAGTGTCAACCACAGACATGATGGTTCCAACGACACTGAGTTCCAAAATCATGCCTCAAACTCCAATATAGTGTCAACCACATGCATGGTGGTCCTAACGACATTGAGTTTCAAAATCTTATTATCATGCCTCAAACTCCAATATAGTGTCAACCACAGGCATAGTGGTCCCAACGAGACTGAGTTTCAAAATCTTATTATCATGCCTCAAACTCCAATATAGTGTCAACCACAGGCATGGTGGTCCCAACGACACTGAGTTTCAAAATCTTATTATCATGCCTCAAACTCCAATATAGCGTCAACCACAGGCATGGTGGTCCCAACGACACTGAGTTCCAAAATATTATTATCATGCCTCAAACTCCAATATAGTGTCAACCACAGGCATGGTGGTCCCAACGACACTGAGTTCCAAAATATTATTATCATGCCTCAAACTCCAATATAGTGTCAACCACAGGCATGATGGTCCAAACAACACTGAGTTCCGAAATATTATTATCATGCCTCAAACTCCAATATAGTGTTAACCACAGGCATAGTGATCCTAACGACACTGAGTTTCAAAATATCTCACAATTGATAAACATAAATACATATGTTCAATATACGCAATAATAAAACTCAAATCCTTTTCAATTGTTCAAAATAAAATTTATCTGTTAAATAAACATCAATTATATCTAAAATAAATTGTTCAACTTGACAAGAAAATAATAAATGATTCAAACTCCCAGTAATCAACTAAATCAAAAGAATTCATAATGCCCATATTCTTCACATGTATTTATCATGGGCCTAAATCCTTTGGTTAGAGAGTCAGTCAATATTCTCAATAACTAAGTCATCCACATACAATACAAGAAGAAAGACTTTTCTCCCACTGACCTTATGGTAAATATACTAACAGAAATTATTTTCATCATAGCTCAAGAAAGTCACTATCTCATCAGATCACCATTAATATGAAATAAAATCCATGTTGACTTAAAAAGGATATAGAATTCAAAATCTTTCTCAAGGAGGCCTTATAAAAAATTCATTTCAAAATAAACTCATTTCCTCACATCAAAAACTAAGCAATTATCTCCATTGACTCGACAATAACTTCAAGATCATACAAAATTAGTCATGTCACCCCTACTAAAAAACACGTCAAGTATGTTCTCCACATTAATTATAGGCTAACACACAATGCCCGATCAAAATCAAAATTCATAAAAAAATAAAATAAGAATCTAGATCTCATCTCCATTATTCATAATTCAATCCAATCAACAATTCCATTATGGCATTGTTATCGTTCATATCAAAAGTATATTTATTCCATTAAATGCAATTGTATTAATTATGGGCAATCAAACAATTTTAACAAAATAATTAACATATTATAAACATTCATTTGAGCAGAGTATATAATATACAATTATCTCACATTATTTGAAATTTTAACTCAATGCAAATTTCAAAATTAATGTATATAATAACTTCCTTTGGGCAGATAATTGCAAACAATAATTTTTATTAATAAAGAACCCTGACGATTTACAAATTACATTTTGAATAAACTAAAAGGAAATATACACATTCAATTAAATCAAGATATTATAATGAGGCTAACATAATAGTACATTCCCCTTTGGGCAGAATGCACTAACCAATGTCTAAATCAAGGTCAGAACCTCAGATAAGTTAATTAATGAGCACAACACTGGGCTCGAAAATCTATCCCCTTTGGGCAGATAAATCTCTAGCCCAATGAGCCTCCAATAACTTCATCGACAACCTCAAAAAGAAGTTGCTCAGGATGAGTTAATCATTGAGCACAACATGTTATCATAATAAGGCCAACATAATAGTACATTCCCCTTTGGGAAGAATGCACAAACCAAGGTCTAAGCCAAGGTCAGAGCCTCAAATGAGATAATCAATGAGCACAACATTGGTTTCGAAAATCCATCCCCTTTGGGCAGACAGATCCCTAGACCAATGAGCCTCCAATAACTTCATCTACAACCTCAAAAAAAAGTTGCTCAGTGAGCATACACTGACTTTAGAGATTTGTCCCCTTTGGGCAGACAGATCTCCTAGATCAATGCACCTCCATTAACTTCATCCCAAACAAATTCACAGTTATAACATACAATTACCCCCTTTGGGCAGGAAATTGCATGAAATAACCAAAATTATTTCTTAAATTATACAAAGAAATTTTCACAAACTAATATAAGTAATCCCACTTTGGTGGCAATTACCCATACTAATTCATGAAAACTCTTACACCAAAATTAATTTTCTCTTGCCCAAAACCACAACCCAGTCCACAATAAAGTGCAATATCTCTACAGATAATGAATCAAAGATAATAGCATTTCTAACAAAATTTTGCACTCAAATACTTCAAGCGGAAGCATGCATCTTAATAAACAAAAAAAAAATTAGAGCAAGCATATAAGGATTATCATTTTCCCCAAAAAGGATATTTATTACAACAATTTATTTATTTATTTTTAAATATATCATAAAATCACATTTCATTATAACACCATACAAGTAATATTTGGCGAAAATCATAAGTGCCTTATGCGCCATAGCATTTGAATGAGCTTCACTCAAAAATCCAAACAGGTCTTCTTCCCCACCAAGCAAATCAACCACCGGGGAAATAAGTTGCATTCATAAATAACCCCTAACTCTAAACAAAACAATATTCATCAAAGCTATCATGGATTCATGCTTTTTTGTTCATGTTAAATGTGATGTAACCCACGTGACTATCAAATAACTTTTATTTTAAACTAATTATTCCAAATAGTTTCAAACTAAATACAAAAACAATAATGGTAATATATTTTCTTCTATCCAAATATTTTCATTAACCCACAATCGCAAACATAAAGATATATCTCTAAAGCTTTCAATCAAATCCAACAAGGATTTTCTAAATCCATAAAAATGCTATCTATTATGGATTTAAATTCCAAAACAAGGAGAGCTTCTTCTAAATTAATCATGTCAAAATCTCTTTTTTATTTTCTTACATACTAGAACAAATCATATATAACTCCGACTAACATACTCTCTCCTAGTTTGATATTGTGTGTATAAAATATGATAAAATAAATCAGGGGTTGAAATGAATTAAATCAAGAGTGAAATTACACTAAATAACATAATATTATATTATTGGGTATCATTGAATATCATTATATCCCTTATATGTGATATGCAATATGAAAACCAATATCGGATTCCTTTCCGATATCAAATATCCTTTTATTTGATGTACACCTATTACTTGGAAATTTATATTAATAAAATACCTTAGTGCAATCACATGGCAAATTATTTGATTCGTCAGTTTACCTTAGTGCAATCAATTTATATAAGGATTCGTCAGTTTTAATACACTAAATTTATTTTGCACAAGATGCAATACATGATGCTGGACAAATTATTATCATTCAAAGATTTCAATACGTTCTAAAACTTATTACTTCGATCACCGTCAACCAAATTTGTACATCACTCATTTACAAATTTTGCAACAGTAAAAATAGTTGGTTATTATAATTTTATATTTCAAATGAAACATAAAATATTGAATCAGTACACAGAAACAGAATGATTGATGGAATAACAAATTGGTTTGAAATCTTATCCGTGATTTATTTTGAATTGCTTTTTATCGAAAACCATAATTCAACATTAATTTGGGAAATTCCATATTCAAGAAAAGAGAAACAAATTCAATCACAAAGAGTCCAATAACAAATAATTGGGTCCTAATTCATATAATCTTGGCTTTGATACCAAATGTAAGAAATTTTAAGATGAGATTATATGAAATTAGAACACCAAAATGGTCAAGGCTTACTTGTTGAAAACATGATTCTTGATTCGTAGACTTATTGCTTGTTTCCTCTAATACTTTTACAATGGAAAGACCAGGATCTTCTTCCTCTGCAATTCACACCACTGCCAGATTACAACCGTCGATGGGGCGAGTTGTGGAGTGACGGTTTTCTAACACGTTGTGAATGCAGAGGGGACCTAACCAAACTTATTAACCCTAGTCTCCTTCCTATCATGGGCCTATGAGTTAAGCCTACACTATTACCCACACTAATCAGTTTACAGATATCCAAGCCCAAAATAAAAGGATCACTAATTAACTGGGCTTCATACTGCACCCGAATATGGATCATGACCTAGCTCATTTTTATTAAAACAAGAAAAACTACAATTGATTGAAGCCTACAATTATTATAAAAATTTCTAACAAATGGCCAATATTGTGTTTGCTTCTCCAACTATATCACCTAAGAATTGCGGTACTGGTTCCATGTTCGTCCTTATTTTGTAGTTGAAGGGGATGTTCCTTCTCTTCCCATTTGTTTGAGATATGGGTGTTTATCAACCGATCCAAACCGATTCAAATCGCGGTAACCGAATCGAAAAATCGAAAACCGAATAAACCGAAAATTAAAAAATAAAAAATAAAAATAAAACGCAAATTTTAATTGGATTGAATCGGTTTTCAAATTAGTAAATGAAAACCAATCCAATCCAAACCAAAAAAATCTATTAATTTTTTTCTACCTACTTGGGTTTTCTCCTTATCATAGCCCAAAAATTTCTAAACCCAAGACCCATTAACCCATCAACTAAAATCCAAGAAAAGATCTTGTCACATCTCAGCAACAAAATTTCATTTGTGCAGAGCTTCATATCTCATTGTCCACAAAAAAACTATATTATCGTTTACTGATGCTTTTGTATTAAAAAAAATTACAAAGCCAATATATACAAAGATGTTATTTGCACAATAATCATGAAACAAATTTTATGTCTTTTAAAAAACCGAAAATCAATCCAATTCAAACCGAAAAAAATTGAATTTGATCGGATCGGATTTGAAAAAAATCCAAAACAAATGGATGATTACATAATCAAACCAAAAGAATTGGATCAGATGATTTTTACTTCCAAAACCGATCCAATCCCGACCACGAACACCTCTAATTTTATATGTTAGCTACCTCCAACATCTTTCTACACAATTCCCTACGCCACAAGCATACCACATTAAATATCTCTAGCTAATTTCCGAGAACTTGTGAAGGAAGACAACTATGTGTAATCTTGATTGCAATTCCATAAATTAAAGAATATCACATTTTTTATTTTTTAAAATGAAAGAATAGAAAAAAAAAAGGCCGCTGTATCGGGGTGAGAGAGGATTGCACGCTATGTAGCACCGATACCGACACGGGACACGTGACACGATACGACACGACACTCCGACACGTTAATTCTAAAAAATATTAGATTTCGACACGTTAGGACACGTTGTGTATAATATATTTAATATTCAATAATTTAACAAAAAATGGAAAAAAACATAAGATATCAAATATTTGTATTAAACTTTTGATAATATTAAATAATATTTTAATTTATATAGTGTATAATATATTTAATATTCAATAATTTAACAAAAAATGAATTTAAACTTATAATATTCATAAATTTTGCAAAAATAACATAATATATCTCAAATATCATTGTATTAAAATTTAAAAGAAGATTTATTTAGAATTATTGATTGGTATTTTTATTGGAGATTGTTAATTGGTTTAGATATTAGGAGTTTAGATATTGGAGATTGTTAGGATCTTAGAGATTCTGTTTGTAATTATAGATAATATTTGTTTAGGAGTTTAGATATTGGAGATTGTTAGGATCTTAGAGATTCTGTTTGTAATTAGGAGTTTAGATATTGGAGATTGTTAGGATCTTAGAGATTCTGTTTGTAAGAGTACGTAGCCTTTGTATTGGTTTGCCTATTTAAAGGCTTCTTTTGAATATAATAGTAACACAATCAAAATACCAAGTTTATTTTGGTATCAGAGCCTTCCTGATAAACCACGCTTTCCGCAAAGTTTGTGTAGACAAGTGTGAAAGCTAGCCCTACGAGTATGGCCAGAGAAGGAGCCAGCAAGTTGAAGCCGTCGGACCCGGCGTCCCCGTATCACCTGGCAAACTCAGATAGCCCAGGCATTTTGCTTACAACTGTATTGCTGCGCGGAGAGGCCAACTACGAAAATTGGGCTAAGCTCATGAAAAACGCACTTAAGGCCAAAAATAAGTTGGGATTCATAACCGGAGTCGTGAAGAAACCAGACGAGGAAGACGCAGAAGAATGGCGAGCTTGGGAGATGTGTAACTCGATGATCAATGGCTGGATACACAACACCATTGACCCAAAGCTCCAACCATTCATCAAATGCTTTGATGAGGTGAAGGATCTTTGGGACGACCTAAAAGAAAGGTATGCTGTGGAAAATTTCTCCCGTCAGTACCAGCTCAAAACGAGTTTGGCTAATATAAAACAACTTGGCAGCAGTGTGGGAGAATACTACACAAAGCTGCGAGGAATATGGGACGAGCTTGAAGGGAGCAAAGCTCGCAAGGCGTGTGCATGTGGAGATAAATGTGCATACGCGAAGGAGACTGAAGAAGAGAGGGAACATGACCGAGTCTACCAATTTCTTATGGGTTTGGACGAAACCATATTTGGCAACTTACGGTCACAAATATTGAATAGCTCGCCCCTGCCTTCTGTGAACAAAGTGTATGCCACGGTTACGCAAGAAGAAACTCACCGTAACATAGCGCGTAATCAAGAAGAAAGAGCGAACGTGGTGGGCTATGCATCGCGTGTTGAATCCAAGGAGAAGATGGAGAAAACAGTGCAACGTGTGCCCTTTGAGAAACAGACTGAACGACAACGTGTGCCATTTGAGAAACAGACTGAACGGTTCCCATGTCCTCACTGTGGAAAAACTAACCACGATCCTTCCAAGTGCTGGAATATCATTGGATTCCCACCAAATAGAACCGGTGGACGAGGGCGAGGAAGAGGACGTTCGGGGGGACGTTATATGCAGGAGCATGCGCATGCAGCGGTGACTTGGGATAACAACCAACGTGTGATGTCTCAGCCATCTGACACCCCGCAGCAGGTCACTACAAACTCGATGCTGACACCAGAAATTGTCAACAAGTTGATGGCACTGATCGATCAACCACGGTCATCAAGTGAAAAACTCTCTGGTAAGAATACTCATATCCAATGGCTTGTGGACAGTGGAGCCTCTCGTCACATGACAGGGTCCTTAAACCTTTTACAAAAAATCACAAATATTCAACCTTTGTGTGTAACCTTGCCAAACGGATCTGTCACGTGTGCAAAAAAGGAAGGAACTGTTGTACTTGATGGACAATTAGATCTGGAAAATGTGTTATATGTGCCTCAATTGAGATGTAACCTGATTTCCGTCTCGCAATTGTTGAAACACAACAGAAATATAGTGACGTTTACTGATAAAAGTTGTTCTTTGCAGGACCTAATGCTGAAGAGGGAGATTGGTTTGGGTGAACTTAGTGATGGAGTATATGTGTTTCAGTCCACGCGTGCTTCAGCTTCAACAGTTCGAGCAGGAAAATCTGTGGAGTTGTGGCATAACAGGCTAGGACACCCGTCATATCAAGCATTATCTTTGATTCCAGAATTTAATTTTGTTTTGAATAAAGATGTAATTAATAAGGCATGTGAAGTTTGTCAACGTGCCAAGCAAACTCGATCTGTGTTTCCTTTAAGCTATTCCCGAAGTAAGGATTGTTTTCATTTAGTGCATTGTGATACTTGGGGACCTTACAAGACTTCTTCTTTCTCGGGTGCTCATTATTTTTTAACTATTGTGGATGATTTTAGTAGGAGTTTGTGGGTATATATGATGGCAGACAAAAGTGAAACTTACGATCGAGTAAGTAAATTCCTGGCTATGGTAACTAATCAATTTGGTAAGAGTGTGAAAACAATACGTTCTGATAATGGGACGGAATTCAAATCCAATAAAATAATGAGGCTCCTTAGTGAGAAAGGAATTTTGCAGCAAACCACGTGTGTCTATACACCACAGCAGAATGGTAGGGTAGAAAGGAGACATAGACATATACTTAATGTGGCAAGAGCATTGGTCTTTCATGCAGGTATGCCAGTTGAATTCTGGGAAGAAAGCGTCCTCACTGCAGCGCATTTGATCAACAGAACACCCACAAAAATCCTTCAAGGAAAGTCACCTCATGAAGTACTAAATGGAGAAGCACCAGATTACAGTACCTTGCGCACATTTGGATGCTTGTGCTATGCTAACACCCGACCCAAACCTCATGACAAATTTGCCTCACGGTCACGACGTTGTGCCTTCATTGGGTATCCCACTGGACAAAAAGGTTGGAGATTGCTGGATTTGGAAACACAAGAACGATTTGTATCAAGGGATGTTACCTTTCAAGAAAATATATTCCCATTTCAAGCCAAACCAAGAGATGAGCCTGTGCCTAACTCACCTCCAGCACAACCCGCAATCGACAAGGAGACTATGGTGAGAGAACAACCTTCTGAACTTCCAATTCTTGAGGAACCAGTTTCGGAGGAAAGGGGGAGTGACTCTCGTTTGGAAAAAAGTCCTGATATAACAGCTTTCCAGCCTCCATTAGAAGATCGTCCGATTACAACGGAACATGTAGTGCAGCACTCCTCTCCTCAACGTCAACCACGTGCACGAAAGCCGCCCTCCTACCTGCAGGACTACGCGTGTCATATGGCTGAAACACATTCACCTCCCACCGTCCACACCAATCTCGCCTCAGGTATTCAGTATCCAATGAGTAATTATGTTAGTTTGAATAATTTTTCTGCGCAACATCGAGCTTTTGTTGCAGCCATCGATGCAGGTCAAGAACCTAAAAACTTTCGCGAAGCCATGAATGACTCACGATGGGTGGAGGCCATGAGATTAGAAATTAATGCATTGGAGGATAATGGCACTTGGCACATCTCTGAATTACCTCCAGGAAAACATGCTCTTCCAAGCAAATGGGTCTACAAAATTAAATATAAATCTGATGGAACTGTGGAACGCTATAAGGCACGACTAGTGATCGCCGGAAACCATCAAATTGCTGGAGAAGACTACAGCGAGACGTATGCACCCGTTGCGAAGATGGTGAGTGTTCGGACGCTGCTGTCAGTAGCAGCTGCTAAAAACTGGGACTTACACCAACTTGATGTGCACAACGCTTTCCTGAATGGCGATCTAAGCGAAGAAGTTTACATGCGATTTCCACCAGGTTTCAGCAATGGTTCAAACAATAAGGTATGTCGTCTTGACAAATCTCTCTACGGCTTGAAACAATCTCCGCGAAACTGGTTCTCCAAACTGAGCACATCCTTGACAACGTATGGTTTTGTCCAATCAAGAGCGGACTACACACTGTTTACACTTCAAAGAGGAGCCACTTTCTTGGCCCTTTTAGTGTACGTAGATGATATCATCTTGGCAGGGAATGACACACAAGCATGCAGTGACGTGAAAGCCTACCTCAATCGGTGCTTCAAAATCAAAGATCTGGGACACTTGAAATACTTCTTGGGTATCGAAATTGCCCGTAGCAAGAAGGGCTTGTTCTTATGTCAGCGAAAGTATGCTTTAGACATTCTTTCTGAGGCAGGTCTTAGTGGATGCAAACCATCACATTCTCCTATCGAGCAAAATCATCGCCTGGCTTTGGAGGAAGGGCCAGCATGTGAGAACCCTGAACGATATAGGAGACTGATTGGGAAGTTAATTTACCTTACCATTACAAGGCCAGACTTGAGCTATGTGGTTCATATCCTCTCCCAATTTATGCAGCATCCTAAACAAGCACACTTCGAAGCAGTCATACGGGTCCTCAGGTACGTTAAACTAAATCCTGGACAGGGCCTCCTTTTGCGCTCAGATTGTGATCTTAAAATCCATGCATACTGCGACTCAGACTGGGCGTCGTGTCCCCTCACTCGAAGATCTCTTACCGGCTTCTTTATTATGTTGGGAAGTTCACCAATCTCTTGGAAAACGAAGAAACAAGTAACTGTCTCTCGTTCATCAGCCGAAGCGGAGTACAGATCAATGGCAGCCGCTACCGCAGAACTAGTTTGGCTTAAATCCTTCCTTGCCGCCCTTGGTGTCTCTCACTCGACTCCTATGGAATTATTTTGTGATAATCAGGCAGCTTTACATATAGCTGCAAACCCAGTTTTCCATGAAAGAACGAAACATATTGAATTGGATTGTCATTTTGTGCGTGACCATATCATGGCAAATACCATAGTTACTGCTCATGTTCGTTCCTCTGCCCAGCTTGCAGATCTGTTCACCAAAGCCTTAGGACAGCGCACGTTCCTTGGATTTCTTCCCAAGTTGGGCATTTCATCCTTACATGCTCCAACTTGAGGGGGAGTATTGGAGATTGTTAATTGGTTTAGATATTAGGAGTTTAGATATTGGAGATTGTTAGGATCTTAGAGATTCTGTTTGTAATTATAGATAATATTTGTTTAGGAGTTTAGATATTGGAGATTGTTAGGATCTTAGAGATTCTGTTTGTAATTAGGAGTTTAGATATTGGAGATTGTTAGGATCTTAGAGATTCTGTTTGTAAGAGTACGTAGCCTTTGTATTGGTTTGCCTATTTAAAGGCTTCTTTTGAATATAATAGTAACACAATCAAAATACCAAGTTTATTTTTAATCTTTTACAGATTAGATTCTTGATAATCCAATGAAAAATACCCAGTTGCTCATTTGCAAAGTCTCATTATTAAAAAGTATGATACCTCATAAAATTATCCCAATCCTCCACCTGTCATAGGTGGCACCACTCTAATCCAAGAAACTTCAGAATCATATTTGGCAGCTCTACATTCAATATCTGAAGCAAATGGAACAATCAACTTTGGGCATGAGGTTCCTTAATGTTGACCGGGGTTAACTTCATTTCACTTGCAACACAGCCAACATCCGAAGTCTGTCTTTTTAACATGGCCCACTTTACAATTGAATGGATTTAAAGATTGGGCTTTCATTTCCTCATTTAACATAACACAACAAACTTTCCTACACACACAGTATTTTGTACGTAACACATTTTAAAATAAAAAATTTGAAAAGAAAAAAATATTACGCAAAACTTGAATCCTCTTGTGGGCATTGGACAAGGACCGACCTTTTCTAAGTCCCGACCTAAGTCCTTTTAAGAACTCTGATTCGAGTACTACCATATTTTCTAATACCATATCATGCAATGATATTTTCATTTTGGAGAGAGACTTTAAAAAATTTTTGAAAAAAGAGATTTTAATTATGTATTACGAAATAACTATATATTATGTGAAATACATAATTATAATTGATTGTTGTTAAAAAAAATCCTTAAAACATTATGTATTAAAAAAATAGTGATTTACTCTTAAAAAAACTTTTGGAAAAATTATTTGTACTTTTTATTATATGAAAAAAATATTTATCCTTTTAAATGACATAACTTGTATCATTTCACTTTTATAAAGAAGTGAAACCTACACATTTATTTATTTATTTTTTAGTTCACTCTCTTTTCCATAATTTATCTCTTTCTCTCATTTAAAATGACATAACTTTACATCTTTTAAAATAATATAATTTTTTGATTATATACAATCATGCTGTATATTCAAAAGTAAGTCTATCCTACGCCTTTTTTAACTTATTTATCTTTATATAATTATATATTGTTAAAATGATAATAGGTATCAGTATAAATCTACGCCTATCAGTAGAAATGTAGGCTCTGATATATGTCTTCAAGTCAAATTACCTTTTCTTCTTTTTAAGTTGGGTTGGGTTGATAAGAAAAAACGTATATTAAATAGGAAAAGAAAGAAAGAAATTAAAGTTAAAGTGCTTTATACCAAAGAGGAGGAGCTGAGCCAGATATCTGGTTCTGGAAAATGTAGATATCAAATACAAACTAAATATTGTTGACGGAAAGATGTTGACTTGAGAGTTAATCCAGCTTTTCATAAAATTGGTGATGATGTATTATGAAAGCTATTTACTAATTTAGGATTTATTTTATCAAATAGAAAATAATTGTTATAAAAAATAGAAAATAATTATTTTTATTTTTTAATAGTGTCAACTAATGCCACGTTAACTTGCATGATGTAACTTTCACAATTGTTTTCACACGAGAAAAGAATAGAAAAAAATAGAGTGCTTACTAGATGAATAAAAACCAGCGCAAGTTAACTACCAAAAAAAAAAAAAAACATCTCAAGTTATTAATATGTTTGTGGTTAATTCTAATTTTTTTTAAAACATTAAAATTGTACTATTTTAGCCCTTTTATTTATTTTTTAACATAATTATATTATGAAAAAAATAAATAGCATACTTTTAATATGATTTTACAAATTTAAAAAGATCTATTATTTATTTTTTTGTGTTTATCTAATTTTTACATAATATTATTATTCAAACAAAAAAACTCACGTCATAAAATTTATTGCTGACATGAAATTTACCTGCACCAGGGTCAGCGAGACTCGTGATTATTTTAGTTTTGTTTTTTGAGTGGGTGGGTCTCGACTTGAAACACGTGTAACGTGTTTCTGCGTTACGTTTGAGAAACGAAGCTTCCGCAACTGCAATTCCCGCGCATGCTGTCTAAGCTGGGGCCCAGTCCACACACCCGATATGCGTAACGCTTATGTCAACACCGTTGAACATGACTTGTTACGTGGCACTGCATGCCAGGAAAAATTATTGCTTATTTATCCAGTTATAACGCAATATTACTAAATTTATATTTTAACACCTTAATCCTTATGCCATATTTGAGAAAATTTTGTTTTAGGGAAATTATTTATTTTTAAATTTTTTTATTAAATTTATAAATATAACATCTAAATTACTTAATTTTTATTAAAATTTTAAGTTTGAAACATTAAAATGTAAATAAAGTAAAAAAAAATTTTGAAACATTAAAATATAAATAAAGTAAATTTCTTTTACAGGTATAATTTCTCAAACGACAAATCTAGGATTGTCGGCTACAATATGGTGACGTCATCTGTTGATAAAGCTTAATCCTTTCCACATGGTGGACCCGTACTCTTATGTCATGCCACGCGGCTCTTTATGATGCTTACGTCGTTCCATTCCCCTGTCAACGTGTGTCTCACGCTTGTTTGCATGGTTTTCATTGTTATCCTCTGAGAATTTTAATTTCAATTTTTTTCCTTTTTAAAATAAGGTAAAATGTTTGGATAATTATTTTAATTAAAATTATTATATTTTATTTAATGTCTTAATTAAATTGAAAGACATATATTCGTATCATTTTTTTTTTGGTGAAAATACTTGTATCATTTTAATCAAAACTAAACTAATACATTTTATGGTAGAGAATCAATTATACAATAAAAATCATGGTAAAAAAAATAATTTTTTAATTTAAATGAAAATAATAATTTTAGCTAAAATAAAAAATATTTTTTCCGTAGTTTTTACACTTTTTTGGTGGTTAGTAATTTTTACACTTTTAAAATATATAAAATAAGTTCATAGATAAGCGCAAAGTTAACTAAGTGCAAAATTTGAACTATATGTCCTTTTCATATGAAAGAGTTGTTGAAGAAAATATTTTTAAGGAAGCAAAATAGAATCTAATTTTTTTTAAAAAATAATCAAAATTATTTATGTTATAATAAATAAAAACAATATTTATAATTAAAGGCTTTTATAATTTTGAAGGGGACAAATTTCAAATATATAAACAAAAATCAGAAGTAATGCTGAATTTTAAAGTTTTGTACAAATTTAAAGGGGTGATCATCTCTTTTTTTTTTTTTTTTTTTAAGGGGTGATCATCTCTATTAACCTTCCCTCGCTCCACCACTTTGCATATAAGACAACGTTTAAGTAAAAGTGTCTTAAAATATTGGCATGTACGTTTTTAATTTAGTTTATTTTTTTGTGAAAGTATACTTTTCCTTTCATATGTTATATTTCAAGTGTTTAAGATGTATAAATATTCAAATAGTTAGCATTTATTAAATACGACAACATTACGAAGCAGATGGATTATCGAGCACAAATTAGATAATTTTTGAAATAGAACAGCTCTGTTTTAGTAATATCAAAATATATATTTAGGAGGATGGTTCAACGATTAAGAGTGATGAAAGGGTTTCCATCTTCATTGTTCAGTAATTTTATTTTATTTTTTGTAGACTTATTTGCAATCTTTATTATATGGTTGACCTTAATTATATATATTATAAAATACTTGACCTTAAAATGGGATATAACTTTTTTTTCCATAAAAGCTTTCTTATAAAAAATATGATCACTAGCAAGCAGTGAAATGCCAAGTGGGATGTGTAGTAAGTAGGATCGATGGCCGTCCAAAATGAAAACGTAGAAAAAACAAAGGATGAGGAAGGTGACAAAACCTAAAACGTGAGGATGACCTAATAACACCGCGTAATCTAAGAAACTTAATAAAATACTTATGTACCGTTGACGTTACGAGTTAATGACCCTTTCAAATCATCACCCACTCAGCTCCACCTCTTCCCCCATTTATATTCCCCCTCATAACCATAACCATAAACCAACCACTCAAACCACACACCTCTTCTTTTTCTCTCTCTCTCTTTTTCACTTACAATCATTCATTCACTAAAACAACATGCAACAAGCAATTCCTTATAGGTCATGGCGACCTCTCATAACCCACAACCACACCCAAACCACTAACTTCACAATCACCCCACACTCATTAACTACTCATAATTATTCCTCATCCGTTTCTCCCAAGAACCTTGCAACGGAGGGAATGGTTTTCAACAAGGTCTCTGAGAACGCCGTTATAGTCTTTGCAAGGCGAGGATGCTGCATGAGCCATGTGGTGAAGCGCTTGCTTCTTGGTCTTGGTGTCAACCCTGCGGTACACGAGGTGGAGGAGAAAGATGAAGTGGGTGTTGTTAGAGAATTGGAAGCAATCGTTGGTGCCATTCAAAATGATGGGAAGGTGCAGTTTCCAGCAGTGTTTATAGGTGGAAAATTGTTTGGAGGATTGGATCGTCTTATGGCTACTCATATTTCTGGTCAATTGGTTCCTATACTCAAAGAAGCAGGGGCTTTATGGCTTTGACTCATTATTGTATTATTATTTTTTAAGAGTTTTCATTTTCATACTTGGTTTTCTTGTTTTATTATATGTTTTCCGATATGTTGATTTCCTCCTTTGGAGGTTAGAGAGATAAAAAAAAAATGAATCTTTTTCATTTTCGATATCTATGATAATGGATACAGAAATCTGATGATATAATGGTGTTATTATTGCAGATTTTAATTTTCATCTTTGAAAAAAAAAAGGGACTATAACATGATAAACTGGTGCTTCATCTTATGTTTGGATCAGTAAAAGATAAAGGAAAAATAAACATTGTTTTATGAAATTAATGCTTTTTCTTGGAGATAATTTTATTTCATGTACTTGTATTTTTATTTTTATTTTTTGAAAATGTTATTTTTATGGGGCCATCAAAAAAATTTACAACTTTTATAATTAACTTATAACCTAATCATCGTTGATTTCTGTCAATCTAACGATTATAATATATAGAAATTATTGAGTCGTATTTATTAATTAGTTATTAATTTTTAATAAATTATAATCGTTAGATTGATGTAAATGTTATATTTTTTTAGTGATAAATATATCCTTCTTTTATTTTTATATATATATATAATAGATTATTTTATCGTATGTAATATAAGAAATATTAATTTTTTATTTTATTCTATTGATATTTTTGACATCTTTCGTTTGTCATTTTGGCAGATGACCAAGGTCTCATATTTTGGCTTTTTTCATTGTCATAGTGTCATTCCATTCCTGCAGTACTGGTAATAATAGGAAGGTTCCTCTTTTGACTTTATGCATATTTGGAGAGGGGTAGCGATAGCGTAAACAAATAAAATATGGTAACTGCGTACAGAAAAATCAAGAAATTCACCTTCTGCGACCCTTCGGTTTGGTACTTTGTGGGTCTCATCGTGCTGACCCACCGTGATTACTGGTTTTAGAATTCAGAATTATTATGGGTGCAAGAGACAATTTGGTGCATTGAGCGTTATTTTTTGTTTAATCCGTCCAGCTCTGACAACGGAAAAAAGGAACCATAATCTATTCATCTCCCGTAGTGATTATAATGCTAGTAAGTAGTAACAACTTTTTGTATTTAATACTGTGCATGATTGTACAAATGGGTGTATTTAAATTGAAGTGGAGAAAACACAGTGTAAAAACTATTTATTATTAGAGAGTACATAATTTTTATTTTTATTTTGGATACAATAGTAGGAAGTAGACACATAATCTAATACATATTATCCAAATCCCTTACCACAAATCCTAATGACTTAAAAGAGTACATGTTGATGAATTATCTGGTTTTTACACGTACTCAATTGCTAAATATGCGTAATAAAATGTTATTTAAATTATATATAATAAATGTGAATATACACATAATGTTTTTCACAATCAACTCGCCTAAAATATTTTTTGTTAAATTGGAGAGCTAGTTGGATACGTTCATTCTGATGGGACAAACTGGGTCCCGCAATCTCAGCTAAAAAGTTTTTGTGGAAGTCAAATATCAAGCTCGAAGCTCGGGTATCAGAGAGGTCGACCTAAACTCTGTAGGTCGGCATATATACAACAAAAACAAAAAAAAAAAATAAAGGAGAGAAAGAGAGAAAGATAAACACACATTAATCTTTTCATGTGGAAAAATTTTCTCCGATATGAAGAAGTAAAAAACCGCAGGACACTAGCCCAAAATCAAACTTTCACAATGAAAATAATGAGTACAAGATATTAAACTTCACCAATAATAGTGGTATACTCAAACCTCACACAATGGTGGTATTCTCTCAAACTTCCATAAAGAGGTCTAACTCTCAAGCTTCTTCGTAGAGGTGCTCTCGAAATTTTCTAAAATTGTCTTACAAGCAAACTTCTCCTCTAACCCTCAACTAATGCTTATATAGGGGACGAGAGAAAGTTCTAGAATATCAAAAGTGGGGATTAGGGTTATTTAAGCACAAGTTTCTTGAGCCCCACTCACCAACATTGGGCTTTGTGCAGCATTAAGGAGGAAAAGCACAACAATTATCCTCCTTCCGACTTCAATGCATCGACATCAGCAACAACCCAATACCTTCACAGTACTCTTCAAATTTTCTTGTTTGTACCGGCTTCGTCATCATGTCGGACCAATTCAGGTCGGTGTGCACTTTGACGAGTTTGAGCTCTTCATCTTCCACCATATACCGGATTTAGTGATACCTTACATCAATGTATTTAGTGCAGGAGTGATAGATCGAGTTCTTCGCAAGATGAATTGTGCTTTGATTGTCACATCTTAACTCGTACTTGTCTTGTTCATGGTCGAATTCAGAGAGAAACATCTTCATCCACATTGTTTCTTCGTTTGCCTTAGTTGCGGCTATGTACTCGGCCTCGGTCATCGAAAGCGTCATACACTTCTGTAAGATGAACCGTGCTTTGATTGTCACATCTTAGCTCGTACTCTTGTTTATGGCCGAGTTCAGAGAGAAACTTCTTCATCCACAGTATTTCTTCGTTTGCCTTAGTTGCGGCTATGCACTCGGCCTCGGTCATCGAAAGTGCCATACACTTCTGTAAGATGAATTGTGCTTTGATTGTCACATCTTAGGCTCGTACTCTTGTTCATGGCCGAGTTCAAAGAGAAACTTCTTCATCCATATTATTTCTTTGTTTTCCGTAGTTGCAACTATGTACTCGACCTCGGTCATCGAAAGTGCCATACACTTATATGACTTAAATTTCTAGGAGATAACTCTTTCTACAAATGTCATCAAGTATCCCGTCATCGACTTCCTCGAGTCGACATTTCTCCCTAAATTAACATCCGTAAAGCCCTCTAGTTCGACCTTACCTTCTCCAGATCGGAGGCATAAACTCGGCGTTCTTCTTAGATATTTGAAAATCAACTTTCACTGCTTCCTAGTGTTCCTTGCCGGGGTTTGACAAATACCGACTTACTATTCCAACAGCATAAGCCAAGTTGGGTCTCGTACAAACCATTGCATACAGTAAGCATCCAACGACAGATTGGTACGAGATCTTTAACATCTCATCTTTTTCTTTATCAAGTCTCGGACACTGCTTCTGATTCAGCTTAACGTGTCCAGCTAAGGAGGTGCTTACTGTTTTGGCTTTGTCCATGCTATCTTCTCAACATATTTTTCTTGGCTCAGCCACAGTCGCTTTCTAGGTCGGTCTCGAATAATCTTGATTTTGAGTATCTGCTTTGTAGGGCCGAGGTCCTTCATCACGAAAGACGAGCTTAACTCTTTCTTCAGGGTGGCTATCCTTATCTTGTCTTTCCCTACAGTCAGCATGTCGTTGATGCTCTCCGGCAAGTGTACTATCACACAAGTAATATAATAAATGAGTAGAGTATCGTCTTCACAGGGATTGTAATCCAAGTACCACAATAATCAGTCCCCTTAAGTTGAAAAATCTGGTTGTTTTGGAAAATAGTGAATTGATGGTGAGATAAAGACAAATATTTAAAATTTATAATTTTAAATATAATAAGCAATGATAAAAATAAAACTAGATTTTTGAGAGAATAATAGAAGGCATTGCAGCTAAGGTACACTCACCATATGATCCCCACTTTAAACTTTGGAATGATTAACAATGCTCATTCATTTTAATAACTCAGAAAAATTATCATCTAAAAATAATTAGTTAAATCTCAATCCCTTGGCAATCTATCCCTTTAATACAATTGAAATCCTAATTCCTTAGCAATCCCGAATGAAATTAAGCATTAAACCCAATAAACTAAACGGCTGCAATTCACACAAGTCCATCCCTAGAGCATGCATAAATTATTACTTTACCCCCTTTGAGAATCAAAACCCTAATATTCCTATTGTGAGCCCTAATTCCCAAATTATTATCTCCTATTAGGTTGATCAAGTCTAACAGAAATAATAAACAATACGCACAGAGTAAAAATAAAATATATTAAAGTAAACGTGCAAAAATAAATCAATCCATCGTAAAAAGATTCACATAGGGTTTGTGACCCTAACTACAATAAAGAAAACTAGCCAACTATGGTCATGGCTGAGCAATGAATATTCAACATAAACTAGAAAGAGAAGAATGGAAGATCAAAGATGAACAAGAAGATCTCTCCGGAGCTCTCTCTCTAAAGCACGACGATTTTCTTGATGATGGAATACCTAATTTTGTGCTGAGCATCCTTTTTATAGTCCATCTTTTCTTCTTCCAAAACTGCCCTTTTAAAAACATGGTGTTGTGATTTCGCAAACTGGCGCTCTTAGCGTGACTTCCACACTGTGAGCGTGGATGTCTCTGAATACTGGCGCTACTAGCGTGGATCCCACGCTGTGAGCGTGGTTGGCACGAATGTCTGGCGCTACTAGCGTGGATCCCACGCTGTGAGCGTGGGTGCCTCTGGATGGTGGCGCTACTAGCGCGGATCCCACGCTGTGAGCGTGGGCTTCAGTCTGATACTTCCAAAAGTGCCTCTTTTTGTCCTGTTTCCTATAAAGTCAGAAGGAAATCAGTTGCACAATCTTTGATTGAGATTTATCAAATTAATAGTAATTCTAGCCATTTTTATCCAAGATTAATCAAGATTTCTTTCTCATTTTGGCTCAAAATCATATATATGCTAGAGGCATATCAGTCGTTAACATATAACAGCAAAACAAAAAAAAATCACCGACCTCATACTTCTTCACAAATACGCAGTAGTTGGTCTCTATTTTCATAAATTTGTGATCAGTCATGAAAGATTCAAAATTCTTGTACCACTGCTGAAAGGCTTGTTTCAAGATGTATAGACTCTTTTTCAACCGACATACCAAGTCTTCTTGTCCTAGAGCTTGGAACCCTTTAAGTTGCTCCACATATATCTCTTCTTCAAGCCGTGAAGAAAACCATCTTCACATCCATTTGTTCCGTTTCCGAGTCCATCGAAGCCACTATAGCTAGAACAGTTCGGACCGAAGTCATTTTCACCACGGGAAAACATATTTCTTCAAAGTCAACTCCCTTCTTTTGATTGCAGCACTTGACCACAATCTTGGTCTTGTATCTCGGCTTCTGGTCGTTCTCCTCGTGCTTGATTTTGTAAACCCATTTGTTCTTCGGAGCTCGTCTTTCTTGAGATAACTCGGTCAATTTATAAGTTTGATTTTCATGCAAGGACTTCATCTCATCTTGATTTTATTCACCTATTCTTCCTTATCTAAGCTCGTCATGGCCTCATCATAGCTGTGAGGTTCTCCCTCTTCAGCAACAATAATATATTCATCAGGAGGATGCCTTGTAGAAGGTTGTATCACTCGTGTAGAGTGTTTGGGTTGTTCTTCAATTTGAGAGTCCGACTCATCATGCTCATCTCGGATCTCATCATCCCGGACCTCAGCATCTTGATCCTTAGGACCTTGTTTTCAGTACCTTTGTTATTCTCAACATTTACTTGATTTTATCCCCGGGCTTTAGTTCAAACAGGAGGGTTGGTTTTTCCACGTCGGATAGCAACTCGGATTTTGGGCTTCAAGATGTCTTGAATAGTCTCATTCTCACGAGAGACTACATCTCGGCTTCTCACTATTTTCCTATTGATTGGATCCCAAATTCGGAACCCGAACTCACGTCTCGGAGAACCGAGGTAAATGCACTCTTTTGTCTTTATCTCAAGCTTTGCTCATTCGTCTTTAGGAATATGCATGAAAGCTCGGCATCTGAATACTTTCAATTGATCATAGGCCGCTTTCCGACTTGTCCAGACTTCTTAAAGAATTTCTATTACAAGTGACTATGATGGTGAGAGGTTTATCAAGTGAACAACTGTTTTGACGGCTACTTCCTAGAATGATTTCAGCAATCCGACATTGGATAGCATACTTCGAATCTTCTCTTCAATAGTCTGGTTCATCCTTTCAGCAAGTCCATTCAGTTGGGGAGTCTTGGGTGAAAATCTTCTCAAGTCAGATCATAACCACTCTACAATAAGCATCAAACAACCTCAGTACTCACCATCATTATCAAATCAGACCACTTTCAGCTTCTTGTCAATTTCCCTTTCCACCATAGCATGAAACTCTTTAAAGGCTTGAAGTACTTGGTCTTTATTTTTCAACAAATATACCCATAACTTGCGGGAAAAATATTGAGCTCCACCAAGGAGTCTCTCCGACATGGAGCAAACATGGGAATGGACGAGGTCAAGAATATATCAGCGTTGTCTGGGTTGATTTGATCTCACGAAAGAAACTCGGTACTATTTTCCAGCTAGGCAGTGCGTGCAGTTCTCCGGCACTTGACCCTTCAACCCGATCAATGATAATTTCTTGTTCAAAATTTGAAGCCCTTTCTCGCTCATGTGGCGGAGACATATGTGCCACAACTCCATACTAGGTCCATCTCGGACACAGTTGGCTTTTCCACCATTAATCTTTCCTTGCATCATGTACAAGGAGCCTTCTTTTTTACCTTAGGCAACCAACAAATTTCCCTTGTCCAATTTTTTTCTATCACTACCAAAGTAGTTAACTAACCGACATCATCAAGCTTACCAATCGTGATTAGGTTCAAACGCATATTAGACACTTGCCTTACACTTTTCAAAACAAGTCAACACCCGACAATTATGGTCACGGTCACATCACTGACACCAACAATCTTACTTGTCACTTGATTTCTCATTTTTTCCACTCCAAAATCATCACCTCTGTATGAAAAGAAGAAACCTTTATATGGGGTGACATGGAAGGAGGCACCAGAGTCAACAATCCATGTGCAGTCATTATATGCAACATTGGCAATCATCGCAACGATGCTCTTGTCTTCTTTCTTCTTTTACATAATCAGATCCGACTTGACAGTGTCGTTCTTCTTATCTTTCTGCAGAGTTCAGTAGTCTGACTTCTTGTGATCGGGCTTCCACAGTAGAAGCATTTTAACTCATATTTCAGCCTTGACTGGCCTCTGAACTTATCTCGTCCGTCATTATAATGACCCTAGATTGTAAATCTTAATTAGAGGTTTAATTTAAGGATTTAAATGCCATAATTAGATTCAGTGAGTGAATTCGAGTATTTTGACTGTAATCATGACTATGTTATGAACAGTGCGTTATGCCGGAAATTTTACAGTATTGTGAATTAACCGGTAGAGCTAAAATGAGTAAAATGACTTTAGAGACATAATTTGACAATTCAGACACCAAATATGAGTTTAGAACGAAAAATTATATAGTCTAGTACTTTCCGTGAAAATCTCGTGAATAGTATTTTTTACCGGGTATTTTGTACTGCTGTTAAGCAGCAGGTAGAGTCCAGAAATAGATAATTGATGAAATAAGAATAAGCAAGCCCAATATATGCCATACAAGTCATAATAGGCTCAAGAATGATAAGTTTATAAATTTTAAGTTTCGTAAGTAAACAAAGTACAGTTAGTGATCTATAGTGCATTTTGTCAAAAACGGTGCAGAAACCATACTGTGAATTATGAATACTGTTCCTTAAGAAATAAAAAATTAATGTAAACGTGTTCAGAAAAATAAAAATATGTTCGTAGCGTTAAGCTAGTTCCGAGAAAGTTTAAGTGAAAATACGCGATAGAAAAACAACCGGTTGGAAAGTCACATGTGCTTAAAAGGCCAAGTCACTTAAACATCCACTATTCAAATCTTCTTCTCCTCTTCGTATGTGCAGCCCTAAACCGAGAGAGTAAAAGACTTCCATGAGAGAAAAACTTGAAGCTTGAACTTGATCATCCATCCATTAAAACACATAGCGCCTTAGACCAAAGTTGTAGCTTAACTCCTTAGGAACAAAACCTTAGTCTCTTTTCTCTTTGGGAAGCATTGAATCAAGAGATCTCCTCTCCTTTCCATTTTCGTGTACTATTCATGGTTGAAGGAAAAAAAATGATGTTTTTCTATGATTTAAGCTTGAAGATTAACATTTGGTTGGTGTAGGACTTATCCAAGGTAAGAAACTCCATTTGTAATTGTTGAATCCTTGAATTTAAGCTTTAGGTTTTCATGAAAATATTGTTGGAATTTTGTATGTTGAAGAGTATGAATGGTAGTATGTTTTGATGATGAAATATCTATATTGATGTTTGTGGGTTGATTAAATCAATTAGAAGTCAAGAAAGCATAAAAAAATTACATGAACCCTCTTGTTAATTTTCGGCCATGAAGAGAAAAGCATGCTTGAAATGTGTTCAATGTTGTTTCAATGATGCTTATGAATCCTTAAATATGTTGGTGTTGAATGGATTAATTAATTAAACTTGGAAGAACCCTTTTGTACCATTTTCAGCCATGTAGTGAAAAAAAGGGCATGTTGAAAGGTTGTTAGCTTTGCTTTGATTAAATTAAAGAACGCTAACGAGTATATAGTGGTCTAGACTTGTGAATTGACATAGGATTGGCAAAAACCTAAAGAAACGAAAATAAGCGATAAAATGGATGCCTTATGTAAAATCTAGGCATGATAGCATTTTATTGATTTGCATTTGTGGATTCTTGCTCTAGGTGTACCTAGGGACTGAAAAGGATCGGAATCTATTGAAGATTTATATAAGTAACTTGTGTCATAAGTAAGTGGATTGAAAAGCTTTAAGAGCTAAGCTCTATGTTTAAGGAGTCTTTTCCTGCTTGAGTGCTCCACCATGGTTAGTGAACTGTGGTTGGATTGTATGACTGTTGTTTTGATGCTTGTATAGATGCATTCATATAGAGTTATTTGATAACATGATATGACTTGTTCTGATATGATTTTTGTATTGATTGTATGGTACACTGATGTCTTGTTGGGGTTTTCCTGAGATTGACGATGTACGCCTCTGACATGTTTTGGTTCCGCTTGGGGTCCTCCCTTGGGAATGACGGTGCACGCCTCTAATATGATATGGATATATGTTATGTTTTGTTCTGATATCTGTTATATGAGCATTGTATACTCTGTATCTAACTTTCATGCAGGAGTGAGCCCAGGGGTATGGAGAATTCTCTATAAACTTGGAGCTTACTGAGATTTGTAATCTCACCCCTCTCTGGGGACATATTTTCAGGTGCCCAGATTCCCGGTGAGTCCTCACTAGGTAGAGACGTGACCCATGGCTGAGGCGTTGGGACATATCAGTTTTTGAGTAGCTGTAGGCTACTGCCTTCTTGGAGTGCATTTATGTTTTTCGCATTTTCGCATTTGATGGATCATGATGTTAGATCCTCTATTTTGTATATGTCTTGTACATGTTCTTCAGTTTGATGCATGTGCATTTTTTTATTCAGCCATGTTGATATGATTATGAAATGTTCAGTCATGTTTATATCTTGGATTGCATGCTGTTAGATTAGTGGCACGAAGCCAAGTGATGTATGCTCCCATGGATGGGTATCTGAGTATATTTGCATGACTGGTACTTCTGAATATATATATATGGTATAAACTGTCTACCAGGAACTCTTGAGAGTGGGATTGGAAAATCCCCATTTGTCCGATTTACAGAGGTTACTCTGCCCGATTTTCATTTACGCTTAATGAGAATTAAAAGAGAAAAAGAAAAAGTTAGCTTGTATTTCTGTAAGTTAAGTCTTACGTTGTTTCTGTTTTTATCTTATGCATGTTAATTGAACCGGCTCGAGATGGGGATGTTACAGTCACAACCCCGGCTCTTGCTTCGACCCAGGGCATCAGACCTTCCTCTGTTCTCGGTCATGTTTACCTCAGATGTGCTGGTTACACCTCGTTTCCTTCTCCTAGATTCCTCATTCATGAGGCTGTTTGTCACGACATCCATTTTTTATTTTCCATCTAAAGCCGAGTTACTTAATGTCATTACCAGAGTATCCCAACTTTCTGATAGCGAGCTCAACAGCAGCATCGCCTACATCTCATTATATATCTTCATCTCAACTTTAGATAGATAATTCACAATACCTTTGTAGGTGTTGAGGTACTGAATCATTCTCATGTCGTCCTTGTATTCTGTAAGAACCCGCACCGTTAATTAAGGTAATTAGTGAATTAATTGTGATAATTAGAAAATGATTCCATAATTGACCTTAATAATTATTATTGGGCTTAAATAATTATACTGAGTGAGTAAAAATGCTGAAAGTCGCTTTTCGGAAGAAAAGCGCAGATACCGGTTCTGCTACCCGGTATAAATGCGTACCGGAAAATTATCACGGAAAATTATAACGAATGCATGATAATTACTAGAATATTATGTAGGACTTGTAAAACAAGTTTCAAGTCAAAATAACGTAATCCGATGCCAGAACCGATACTGGCTATGGAAAAGCGCGTACCGGAAAGGTGCTCCGAAAAATAAAATAAAAATATGACAAATCTTAGAAAAATGTGTAGGTCTAGATTCCAAAGTTTGGGATCAAGATCTTTTGCGTTACTATTAAGGCTAATACTGCGCGCTAGGGACCTATTGCTTATTTATATGCATACTAAGGGCACAAAACCCTAGGTTGCATTATTTTCTTACGTGAGTTTTGGGTGGCTGAAGGGTGGCTACTGTTTCATTGACTCCCTTTCACCATTTCTTGAGTCTTGGACCATTTCCTCCATGATTCTTTCTTCTCTTCTTCTTTCAAACACTTGGTGGTGTGAGTTGTGAGGGTGTGAGACTACATTGGCTGCACACTCAGCCACTGTGAGTTGAGTTTGAGGGCTGGTTTGGAGAGTTGAGTGTAGTGGGTCTTGATCATGGCAACTTGAGGTCCAAGTGGTGACCTTTATGGGGTAAGAACCATCCTTGTGGTGCTATTTTCGTGTACTGGTTAAGGCTGAGTTTTGGGAGCTGTTGGGGAGCTCCAAGTGCCATTGTTACTCTGTTTCAAGCTTGGGGTAAGTTCCCTCACCTTTGATCTTAAGTCGTGATGCTTAAAGTTGATGTCTTGGCCATGTTTAATGAGTAAACAATAAGGTATAATGATAATGAACCTAAAATGGATTAAAGATGCATGTTTTAACGTGTATATGTGTTAAAAGTGGGATCTTTGGACTGGGTATTCACGAAATGCAGAAACTGCATTCTGTCGTGAGATATCCGGATATTTGTCGAGCAGATATCCGGATATCAGTATCCGGATATGGTATCCGGATATTCATATTCGGATGTGGGAACTGGGTATCCGGATATGGTATATCCGGATATGGCCAGTGTGATATCCGGATATGGCATATCCGGATATGTCCCTTGTGATATCCGGATATCCTGGGATTTCGCAGAACAGTAGCTGTGCTGTGTGAACAGTAAGCTATTGGGGGTTTGTGGACCCTAGATTAAGGAAGTTGAACTTCTGTAATTAATAAACTAAGTCAGAATCATATGATTAAGGGCTTATGGCTTTGTTGGAAGCCTTAAGACGTAAAACGTAAAGGAAAGGCGTAGCCTTTAAGTTGTATGCTTGTGATGCATAAATATTGATGTATTATTAGTCCATATCAGATTGTGATACTGTTGTGTTTGGACGTAAGAGAGGTTGGACTCTTGGCTTGGATAGCTAGCTTGCAAGGTAAGCTTTCGTGTCCTCGGTTTAGCCATTTTGTGGTTCCACCATGTCCCATGGGAATGTGGTTTATGCATGCTGTGTTACATGCTTTGATGTTTTGGAAATGCTGTTGAGCTATTATATGCAATGTGCTTTTATGATATGCATGTGGTGTCCACCTATACGGTAAGCCTGAGTATGTAGTACATACAAGATGATGAGGCTGTGGGTGAGGTGCAAGCGGTGTTCCTTGTACTCATGTAGGTATAGACATATTCCTGCATTTTTCTGGCCAGTAGATTTGATAAACACACATGGCATGATTATCTGTTGCATCGCATAGTTTTGGAACTTATATTATAAATACTGTTTTTGAACTTATATTATACATGTAAGTGAGCTTGGGGTGGAAGATCCTTGAGGACCCCTTGTCTTACTGAGATTTCTTGTTTAGAGATCTCACCCCACGTTTGGGGACGCTTATTTCAGGATCAGGTAATGTTGAGGGCTCAGGTGGCAGGAGGCCAGAGCTGAGTTGATGTTATTATGACATGCTGACATGCTGGATGTTGACTGTTATTTATGCTTTCCCGCTTTGATTATGATATTATGTTGAGACTGTTGTTGGACATTGTGCCTTATTTGGTGAGCATGGGGTTTGTCCATGCCACATGGATTGTTATTGTCTTTTTAGCTAAAGTTGTATTAATGTATCAGGATTTTGGTCCAGGCTATGTGTTGTAGTCCTGTGACTTAGATACTCACTTATCTATTATACACGAGGTATTTCAGTTAGTTGTCTTGCAATTTACATACAGGCAGTATTTTATGAAATTGATTAAGTAATCAAGTTGGTTAAGGTTAATGACGTCATAATTGAATTAAAGAAAAAGTTATTCCGCATTTTAATTAAGCGTGGCTTAATACGATAGTATGTTAACAATCCGGGTTAACACGGGCTGTTACATTTTATGGTATCAAAGCACTTTCTAGGGAAAAGCCTGTATGTATTGCAATAACTTAGGATGTTTCGTTGCGTGTCTACTTAGCGTTCTCTCTGATTGGTGTGTTATGATGATGCATATGTGACCACATAGCGTGGGCCTGATCAACTCATTCTTTGTGTAACTTGTGCAGAGTCATGGTGCCACCGAGGAGGAACCCTAGTACGAGCGAGGATCAATCGGATCCTATCCTGGCTGCATTAGCTGAGATGCAGGCGGCCCGACTAGCCGAACAGGAGGCCACGAGGTTGGCAAACCAGGCAATGCTGGACGCCATCAGAGAGGCGAACCGGCGAGCCACTGCTGAGGTTCTGGAGGAGAACCGGATGGCTAACATGACTATGATGAGGGTCATGTTGGAGGAGTTGAGGGCTGGTCCTGCTGCTGGCCAGTGTCCTCCACCACCTCCACCGCCGCCACCGCCTAGTCAACAGGAGGACACCCAGAGTCAGATGGGTGAGGGCAGTCATTTGACGAGGGCTTTGCAGACCATACCCGTATTTGCTGAGGATCATGACGAGATCGACCGCAGGCTGAATGCTTTCCGCAAGCATAAGCCACCTTCTTTCGACGGATCTTATGATCCCATTGCTGCTGCCATATGGCTACAGGCGTTGGACAAGATCTTCCGGATCATGCAGTGTACCGATCCGCAGAAGCTGATGTTTGCCACTTACATGCTGGAGGGCGAGGCCCATGAGTGGTGGACCAACATTTATCACGTCTATGAGATGCAGGGCCGTGTGATTACGTGACCGTTCTTTGAGGAGTGTTTTCTGGGTCAGTATTTTCCTTATGACTCTCACGAGAGGAAGCAAGGAGAGTTTGACCGTTTGGTGCAGGGCTCGTTGTCTGTCGACGAGTACCTGGCCAAGTTTAATGAGCTGGTCAAGTTCGCTCATTTCCGCATGGCGAGACCGACTCCTGTTTTTCTTGCTGCTAAGTTCCGGAGGGGACTTAATGAGGACATTGCCGGACATCTTGCTGGTTCTGCTTCGAGAGACTTCGGAGCTTTAGTACAGCAGTGCCGCGACATTGAGGACTATTGCCGTGCGAGTCAGGCAAAGAAGGCCAAGATTGAGGTGCCACAGGGTACCGGCAGTTCCGTTCCCTGGAGGGACAGGAAGTTTGCAAACAAGGGCAAGGGCAAACAGTTGGCAGCTAAGCAAGCGCCAAATCAGTTCAAAAAGACTTCTACTCAGGGGAGCACAGCTAGACCTCCTGTTCCCAGATGCTCGGGATGCGGGAAGTCACACTTTGGGCCGTGTTCTACCGGTCAGTTGATTTGCTTCCAGTGTGGCAAGGAGGGTCACTATTCCAGAGATTCCCCGACGGCGAGAGTTGCTGCAGTGCAGGCTGTGCCATTGCAGATGGTTCCTACTGGGGCATCAGCCGTGCCACCTACTATGGGGCGTGTGTATACTTTGGATCGTCAGCAGTCGGACAGAGCTCCGAACCTGGTCAGAGGTACTGTTACCATTGGGGGTTCAGCTGTTGATGTATTGTTTGATTCCGGGGCAACGCATTCTTTTGTTGCTACCCCTATTGCTGTGGGGCTTGAGTTGCCCAGTGATGTGCTTTCTCCACCGATGCGGGTGACCACCGCCACCGGAGAAAAATGTTTGACCTCCACTATTCATCGCGATGTAGCGTTTCAGTGGGATGGCCGTGACTTCTCGGTAGATCTGATAGGATTGCCGATGGCCAACCTGGAGATTATTCTGGGCATGGATTGGTTGTCCAGAAACTGTGCATTGATTGATTGCTGTGCCAAGAGAGTGGTGATGTCTCCGGGTGGGTCCACAGCCAGTTCCTCACCGTTCATTTCAGTCCTGCAGGCGAGGAGGGCCTTGAGAGCAGGGGCATTTGGCTATGTCATGTTGGGAGGTTTGGTGAGTGGGACATAGGAGGATCTCACTGGCATTCCTGTGGTGAGGGAATTCCTCGAGGTGTTTCCCGAGGAGATTCCTGAGTTTCCACCGCAGAGGGAGATAGAGTTCTCCATAGACTTATTGCCTGGGGTGGGGCCTATATCGTTGGCTCCATACCGGATGTCGCCACCAGAGTTGGCGGAGCTGAAGAAGCATATTGAGGAGCTTTCAGCGAAAGATTTCATTCGGCCGAGTGTGTCTCCCTGGGGAGCACCGGTCATTTTTGTGAAAAAGAAAGATGGGACCATGCGGTTGTGCACCGACTACAGACAGTTGAACAAGGTGACAATCAAGAACAAGTATCCTCTTCCACGCATTGATGATTTACTGGATCAGCTCAGGGGTGCTTGCGTGTATTCCAAGACTGATCTCCGGTCCGGTTACCATCAGATACGGGTAAAGCCGGAGGATGTCCCAAAGACAGCGTTTCGCTCGAGGTACGGGCATTATGAGTACTTGGTGATCCCGTTTGGACTCACAAATGCACCCGCAGTGTTCATGGACTACACGAACAGGATCTTCCAGCCGTACCTGGATCAGTTTGTGATCGTCTTCATTGACGACATCTTAATTTACTCCAAGACGGAGGAGGAGCATGCTGAGCACTTGAAGATTGTTTTGCAAGTGTTGAAAGAGAAAAAGCTATATGCTAAGCCGTCGAAATGCGAGTTTTGGCTCAAGGCGGTGAAATTTCTGGGTCATGTGATTTCTGCTAATGGAGTTGCAGTTGATCCTAACAAGATTGAGGTCGTGATGGATTGGGAGAGGCCCAAGACGGTTACAGAAGTGAGAAGCTTCTTGGGTTTGGCAGGTTACTACAGGAGGTTCATAGAGGGATTCTCCAAGATGGTGCTACCGATGACTCGCCTTACCCGAAAGGAAACTCCATTCGTGTGGACACATGAGTGTGAGGAATGCTTCCAGGAGTTGAAGGAGAGACTGACTACTGCTCCTGTGTGAGTCCTTCCTGATCCTGCAGAACAGTTTGAGTTATACTGCGATGCCTCTGGAAAGGGGCTAGGCTGTGTGTTGATGCAGAAAGGGAAAGCTGTTGCCTATGCTTCAAGGCAGTTGAAACCTCATGAGGAGAACTACCCGACTCACGACTTGGAGTTGGCAGCCATTGTTTTTGCTTTCAAGATTTGGAGGCATTACCTGTTTGGCATGAAGTTTGCTGTATTCAGTGCTCACAAGAGCCTGAAGTATCTGTTTGACCAGAAGGAGTTGAACATGAGATAGCGTAGATGGATGGAGTTCTTGAAGGACTACGACTTTGAGTTGAGGTACCATCCTGGCAAGGCCAATGTGGTAGCCGATGCTTTGAGTCGGAAATCCGTGAGCTTATCCAGCTTGATGATGAGCGACTACGAGGTGATCGAAAAGCTCAGAGACTTGAGAGTGAACTCCTTGTTTTGGGGCGCACTGCTCGAAATGGAAACAGCAGAAGTGATTAATGAGCTGATGGAAAAGATTAAAGAGGCGCAAGTGCAAATAGAGTGCCTTAATTATGTGAAGAACCAGGACGGTGTGTCTTGGAACGAGGATGGATTGCTGCTGTTCCAGAAGAGGATTGTTATTCCTCGAGGGCCATTGACCGAAGAGGTTATGGCAGAGGCTCATAAGGGCCGGTTTACTATCCACCCTGGTGCCACGAAAATGTACCAGGACTTAAAGAGAAATTTTTGGTGGCCGGGCATGAAGAGAGACATAGCGGTCTACGTGTCCAAATGCCTGATATGTCAGAAAGTAAAGATTGAGCACCAGAAACCGTCTGGTAAACTTCAACCTCTTGAAATTCCACAGTGGAAGTGGGAGAGTATTTCCATGGACTTCGTGGTGGGACTGCCTAAAACTCAGGCTGGTTGTGACTCTATTTGGGTCATAGTGGACAGATTGACCAAGTCTGCCCATTTTCTTCCAGTGAATGTGAGCTTCACTACAGAGCAGTTGGCCAAACTATATGTCCGTGAGATTGTGAGGCTTCATGGGGTGCCCGAGAGTATCATCAGTGATAGGGATCCGAAGTTCACATCTCGGTTCTGGGAGGCGCTGCAGGAGGCTTTTGGTACGCAGTTGAGATTGAGTATCGCCTATCACCCTCAGACTGACGGACAGACTGAGCGGACCATCCAGACATTCAG